>JAGVSP010003939.1:0-69238 GCA_022494985.1 Micrasema minimum
CCACGACGCGCGGCGCTTGAGATTCGCGCGAGGATAGAATGCCAATTGTCAATTGCGCGAGCGGGGTGAATGAATTTGACGAATCCCCGCCACTTCTGACTGGAGCTTTTGTTTTTTTATGCACTGCACTTGGTGCAGCGATGCAGTGCCCTATGCACCATTGGGTGTGGGTAAGGGAAAGCTGTATATGGGTGTGGGTAGAATATTGGGATACCATGCATGAGGTCGTGGGTTCGATTCCTAAATACTATGATTTAATGTGGAATATTTGTTGGAACGTGCGAATGGAAAATTCGTTACATGTATTATATTGATTTAAAATAGTTACATCTTCAAATTCATCTTCAGGCGTTTCCTAGTAGGTGATAATTCGGTAAGAATCTCACTTGCAATCATAAAGGTTTCTGCTAAATGCTCAGCAATTTTCTCAATGGGTGACAGAGAGTGTTCACATGTGAAGCGTCGCGCCATTTCACTGTATAAAATGGGCGACGACGCTTCACACGTGGACACTCTTACGCTTCAGTACCAGTCCAAGGGTATCGCACACAAGGGGCGTTTCTGTACAAATTTTTAAAAAAATACGCTTCCTGGGGTTAATTTCATAACACCACTTATTTATTTATTTTATTTATTTATTTAAAACATATTGCAAAGTACAAATTAAAAATACTAAATTTGTCCTCACTGGGGTAACCCGTGCCCAGGACTAATTTTACAATTTTTATTATTTTTTTATTACTAACATACAATGGATCCATACATGTGTGTTTTGAATAGATTGTAATATTAAAATTATGAAAGAAGACTATCTATTTGGTTGAATAATTTTGTTTATCTCTATTCTACCCACCTCCACTATCCAATTTGACACAGCTTTTTTGAAAACAAGTTCCTGTTTTATTGTTCTATTTTATTATAAGACTCCAGTACGTATGACGTAGATGTCTAGTGATGACGTAGTGGGTAACTAGACACTAGACACGGTAGTATTTTTCAAGTGTGGAATGTCACTTTTGGAAATTCTTGTTCGAAGCCTATTATATTCTGATATAACCACATTGAATAATCCGTATAATGAGAACAAGAATGTTATAATGTCAACATTAAAGTCTGTTAAGTGGGTAAATTACAAATTAATGTTTGCTTTGTACGTCTGCTTGACAGCTGAGTGTGCGACAATGGGACTGTTACAGTGGACAACGGGACAATACAGAAAACCGATGAAAATATATGAAATTGATTTAGAAATATTACTAACTAACTAACTATCCATCACGCCATTTCCCCGTAGGGGTAGGCAGAGATGATAGAACGCCATACCATTCTGTCCTGGCAGACTTCCTTTGCTTCCTCTACATTCATACATCTTCTCATGCACATATTCCGACTTTTCACATGTCCACTTTCAAGTACTTGTCGTACTTGATCATGCCAGGTTGTCTTTCTCGGCCTTCCGCGGCTCCTACATCCAGGCACACTTGCATTTAAACTTCTTTTAGCCGTTCTTTCATCACTCATTCGCTCCACATGACCAAACCATCGTAAGAGCCCTTTGTTTATTTTGTCGATAATGCTTATCTCAGCCTTGCACTCTGCTCTAATTTGGACAATTGTACACCTATCATACATAGTCTGACCACACATAGATCGCATTTCAACACCATTCAGTCTACTTTCATCCTCCTCACGCTTCACTACCATACATAAGGGTTGGTACAGAACTCCCTTGCGTTCTGCCAATTTTGCTTCTTTCGATAAGTTCTTATTTGCCACTATCGATTTCAAGGCACCATTAATTCTTTTTCCGGCACTAACCCTTCTCTCAATGTCCTTTTATTAAAATCAATATGGATGTTGTAAAACAATGTTTTCAAATTTTCGAATCAAAATTGTTGAAAAATGCCCTTTCACGAAAATGCAACACTATTATTTGTCGTGGCCCCCGTGACGTCATAATTCAGTCTCGCTCCTGTTTCACATGTTTAGTTTCATAGTAAACGTTGAGGGCTACATGAATAGTGACGTAATAGGGGCGTAGCCAACGCGGGCTAGTGTTTTCGCAGTAATTTGAAATTAAAAAATTTAAACTAATTTTTAACATACTAAAAATTACGAATTCCTTTGTAAGGGACACAGCGGTGAGGCAACGGACACAGCAACCCTTGGTATCTACTGTAATCCGGCGAAGGCGTTTCGGCTGGCTAGGGTCATATATACTACGTATGCTTCCCGAGAGCCTTAACCATGCTGCCTATTTTACAAGGCATCAGGTCCTCGGCGTCCTGGTCGTCCACTGTTAACAATTCGTCGGCAGTTTGCGTCAGAGCTGCGGGACGTGGACTTGACTTGGGAGGATGCACGGGAGCTGGCGGCCGATCGCTGGGCCTGGAGGCAGTTTGTGGATTCCATATGCTCCACATGGGCGGATATGGTATGATGATGATGATGAAAAATTGCGAAAAAAAATTTTTCATCAATTTTAATAAGTATTTGTGAAATAAAAAATAATTGATTTTTTCCCGATTAAAAAAAATATTTTGTAGAGATGGTGATTTATATGTTAGGTACGAAATTTTTGTTTTGGATTTTTGTAATCATTACTTATTATGTCCGTAATTAATTTTTAAAATATCGTTATCGTGATTTTCCGCCAAAATACCGCGTCTATTAATATTTTAACCAAGTTTTGATGCGCCTAAAAAAGCGCGCGAAGTAGCGCCTAAAAAAAGAAAAAAGTACACAGCCACTTCTCTGGCTCTACTCATCATCATATATATTCAGTACGACCCTTTTTGTGCGCTTAGGAGACGGGCGCTTTTAAAAAATTCATTTTTGGTCAATGCGTTTTTATATTTTTTTTACGAGAAATATTTCGAATTTTAAGTTTTTTATAAAAAAAAAAAATATATATATTTATCACACAAAAATAAATTACGGAATTTATAAATATAGTACACTTCCCTATTAGTATGAACGCAGAAAACAGTTATCAACAAGTTATGAGCACTTTATTAAACTGCAATATTTATTTACATGCGATTTAGTATTAATATTGTGGCGGAAGAAATGACGTCACGCGGGCGACGCGGGACGAACGAACGAGCCGAGCTACACCGAATACGCTCGGACAATAGCCAAGAGATATTTTGACCTTTTGCGTGACCACTCGTCGATTTGGCGCAGATTTCTTCCCGCCAACTAAATTCATTTTTTCATTATCATTATCCATTTCAATCGTAGTGTAATTAGTTAAGTTTATTTTATTTTCATTCTAAATTCTGTGTAATAAATGTGCACTGTAAAACTGTAAGTATCTTTCATTTCTCTTTCTCTGCACCCACATAAAACCGGAAAGGGCAACTAATGGTGGCCAAAAATATTTCATCTGTGATACCTTGGACTGGTACTGAAGCGCATGACTGATCATCTTCTTATTCTTATGCCCGCTTTATATGGGACAGTTTCTTGTTCAGAAAACTACACAGTTTCTTGTTCAGAAAACTGTGCAGTCTGTCAAACTTCTGTCAAAAGACACGCTAAATATGTGTATTTTTGAAACGCGATTGTAAGTTATTATCGTATGTTTGCTCTCAGGAAATTGTATATTTACCTAATAATGTAAATATGTTATTGGTTTTTTACGTATTTAAAAGCATACAATAAACCAATGTCTACTTAAACGTTTACATAAAAAACATTGACTGTCATGTCAGCTTAAATCTGACACTAGCACACAGTTTTTCATGCAGTTTTAGCTTTATACGGGACCGTTTTCAGACTGCACAGAAAACTGTGTAGTAAACTGTCCCATATATAGCGGGCTTTATTCTAGGCGGGGGTCAGGACATTTGAGCTCCTGACGTCACTGCGACCTGTGGAGATCTATTGTGATGGTTAGTCCTCGTCCTCCTAGCCCTATCCTGAAGCCGCGAGGAGGGTGAGGACTGGCACATCCAATGCTATAGTTCCTCCTTCGGGCCCAGGAAGGGAGCGAGCTCCTTTACATCATCTGGCCCGATAATGGGGTTCTTCCAGATAACATGAATATTCTAAAAACGTTATAAATATTTAAAGTATATTTTTACAATTCCAACGATATAAAACACAATACTCAAAATTTAGTTTTTATTAATAAATTAAGGTTTTAAAAACACGAAAATACGAATGATTTTTAACGCCCGTTATTGGCTAGTGACGACATACCCGTCCACCGTGAAAGGCGTGAAATCATTCATTCCGTAGTAAGCGCCTATATTGCTGTGACGTCACATCGCATGCGCGCCAAATGGAGGATTTTGCGAGCGATTTGAAAAAGTGCTTATTCAAACCGCGCTAGAAAATTCATATGACATCGTAAATTTTTTAAAAAAAATTTTAAATCATTTTTTTTAAAATAAAAAATAAAAAATCGGAAAGAACCCAATGGGGCCTCCGAGGAATGCTTCTTTTATGATATAGGGCATCACAGTCTCTGATCATCTGATTGACTGATTATCTTACCTTTATGTAATAAAATGATCAATGTACACTGCACTTGGTACAAGCCACAGGGCCCGCAACCGCAAAAGCGCGCTCTCCAAATTTTGCGCGCTGATTACGGATCGGTACTAAAACCCTGTCTATAGCCCTTAAGGTATATTTATACGAAAACGGCGCTATATAAATTATCCATTTTAATAATGAAATATTAATGATAACAGCCTATTCAAAAGTCATTTTATTGACTTAGTAAGTAAAACGAAAACTCAAAACTCAAACGTTAACCCAATACTTGATAATTAGTGCCTCGTACAAAGCGCTCTCAGCAACATATGTCACATGATTGTGTAGATTTGTTGGCCCACAAAATCCAGGCGTACAGGCTGTAATTTACATATTATTGACACAGCATGTGTTGGTCGCCTTTAAGTCTGAATGAGGGAATCCACTGTTTTCTAAAGTAATTTTTTTTCTATAAACTTACTATTTAACTAAACAAAAAAAATATATTTTTTTATAAGTTATTGATGAAGATACGATTTTTTAAAGTTGCACATTTCAAATACCGCGCTAAATACCACTATGTACTAACTGCGTCATTTTTGCAGGAGTGACGTGACGTCATAAAACGGGTTGTTAAGGCCATGGTATTTCTCCAGCCAGTAACAAAACTGTCAAAAATCTATGCAAACTGACGCGGGAAGCACATATAAAATATACCGTCGACTCAACTGTCATATACTGTTAACAGCTGTTCTAGGGGACTGAATGGCGGCCATCTTTTTTGCAATAGAAGCTTGTATGTAGATTGTATTCCATATTAAAATGCCATGGAACGCGGCTACGGGGGTTTAAAAACGGAAACCGGAAACACTACACTTAGTGGATACAAGGAGTGACGTCATTGTTTAAGATTTTGAAATGAATGCTATTTTCAACATTATTTATTAATTTTTGCGAGCGTTTTTGGGATATTTCATCGCAATTCAAATTTTTTAAATATTCGCGTCTACACGAAAGCATTTTTAAAATTCAATTCCGGGTGGCAGTGGATTTCCTCATTCGGAAGTAGTGGAGCATAGGGCGCTACAATTTTTACTTTTGTAAGTTCTACAAATGTCCCGAGAGAAGGGTTAGTGCCGGAAACAGAGTTAAAGGTGCATTGAAATCGATAGTGGCAAATTATCGAAAGAAGCAAAATTGGCAGTACACAACGGAGTTCTGGTACCAACTGGTATGGTAGTGAAGCGTGGTGTTGGAAAAAGAACGATGAAAGTAGACTGAATGCTGTTGAAATGTCATCTCTCTGTGTGGTAAGACTATGTATGATAGGTGTACAAATGTCCAAATTAGAGCAGAGTGCAAGGCTGAGATAAGCATTATCGACAAAATTAAGAAAGGGCTCTTACGATGGTTTGGTCATGTGGAGCGAATGAGTGATGAAAGAACGGCTAAAAGAAGTTTAAATGCAAGTGTGCCTGGATGTAGGAGCCGTGGAAGGCCGAGAAAGACAACCTGGCACGATCAAGTACGACAAGTAGTTGAAAGTGGACATCTGAAAAGTGGGAATAATCGGCGTATGTGTATGAGAAGATGTATGAATGTAGAGAAAGTATGTCAGGACAGAGTGGTGTAGCGTTCTATCCTCTCTGCCTACCCCTACGGGGAAATGGCGTGATGGTTAGTTAGTTAGTTACAAATGTCCTACTGTGTCCGCCTCGTGGCACGGCGGTAGCGCGTTTAACTAATTTTTTTAAAAATTTGAGTTACATGTATTTTTTACCTTGTTTATGATGTACAAGGTTTATATTATAACTCGCCTTCGTCGTTCCGCTTTACAGAATTTTTCTATGCTGGTGTCATCTGTTGAGAAGATTGTGAAGCATTTTTTCGGCAATCATCTTTATAAGTGTTAGAAGACGAGTTCAATATATAGTGGTTCCAAAATTTGTCATAAATGGTTATCAGATGATGGGCGGAATGGGGAATGTTGTAGTACGTCAAGTGGCCACTTAACCCAGCCAATGACAGGTCATAAGCCCTGTAAACGCCTAGATAACCCACATTCGTTTCCAGAGTTTCTCTGTCTCTGTTGGGAAATCAATAATATCTGATATCAGCCCAAATGGGTATAATACAGTAATTTCGACGGTCCCAACGTATACTGTCGAATCTGAAAACAGGCGATTTTCGTTTAATTGTTTTAACTGTCCAATTTACATAATATTTTCAGGTGCTCAAAAAATAAAAAATTGTATTCGATTAAAAAAACACCCAAAATTTAAGAGGAATAATTCTTTTTTTTAGACTACCTAAAATATTACGTAAATTGGACAGTTTAAAACTATAATGCCCACTATATATGAGACAGTTTCTTGTTCAGAAAACTGTGCAGTCTGTCAAACTTCTGTCAAAAGACACGCTAAATATGTGTATTTTTGAAACGCGATTGTAAGTTATTATCGTATGTTTGCTCTCAGGAAATTGTATATTTAGCTAATTGTGTATATATATGTTATTGTTTTTTTACGTATTTAAAAGCATACAATAAACCAATGTCTATTTAGTCTACAAGTATTTGTATTCATTTAAAAAATGTTTAAAAAAATAAATTAAATAAAAAGAAATAAAATTAGCGGATAGTAGGTACCTAATTATATTGTCCAGTAAAGAGTATTGATATATTGAGTCGTTAAGTCAGCACGCACAAAACTTGGGTGGTCCCTCAATGCAGATAACACATATACTGCTGAAATACATTCGACTACCATCACAACTTGCACAAGTCATCCAACATCCAACACGGTGACCATGCGTTCGCGACAAAGGGTTAAGTCAACTAAAATTTTAATTTAACTACCACTTAACTAACGACATTTCCCCCCGAAGAGGCAGGCAAAGAGGATAGAAAGCTACACTTCTATGTCCTGGTACACTGTTCATTCTGACATTCATTCGCTTTTAAATTCGAATTTAATTCTGCTTTTTAACTAACTAACTAACTAACCATTGCGCCATTTCCCCGAAGGGGTAGGCAGAGAGGATAGAACGCCACACCACTCTGTCCTGGCACACTTCTCTTGCTTCCTCCACATTCATACATCTTCTCATGCACGCACGTCGATTATTCCGACTTCTTACATGCCCACTTTCAAGTACTTGTCGTACTTGGTCATGCCATGTCTTCCGCGGCTTCTACATCCAGGCACACTTGCATTTTAAACTTCTTTTAGCCGTTCTTTCATCACTCATTCGCTCCACATGACCAAACCATCGAAAAGACCTTTCTTAATTTTGTCGGTAATGCTTGTCTCAGCCTTGCACTCTGCTCTAATTTCGACATTCGTACACCTTTTATACATGGTTTTTTCTTACATTCGCCTGAGATCGCATTTCAACAGCATTCAATCGTCTTTTTTTACCAACTCCATGCTTCGCTTCCATATATTAGAGTTGGTACCAGAACTCCATTATGAACTGCTCATCATTTAGCCTATTGCGATAGACACTTATCAAATTATTTGCTCTTTGTTACCGGCACTAACCCTCCTTTCAATATCCTTGTCCACATTTCCATCTCCAGTAAACATACCCAAATATACAAATTCTTCAACCTGTTTCAAACTATCTCCATTTACTACAATCTTACATTCCGTCATATTTGCATTTCTTAAAAAAACAATGACATCGACTTTTGCACATTCATTAGCAAATGCTCTCCTTGCACAGATCGTAAACCTTTGTAACCAAGGACTGCAATTCCTCTTCGCTATCAGCAAGAAGGACTGCGTCATCGGCGTACAAAAAACAACTGACAATCAGGTCTTAATTTCGACATATCAAATTTACTATTAATGAAAATAGAAAGGAGACGTTGTGTATACTATAGTAATGCCCAAGCCAAGTCCACGTGCCGCAGCTCTGACGCAAACTGCCGACGAAATGTCAACAGTGGACGACCAGGACGCCGAGAACCCGATGCCTTGTAAAATAGGCAAGCATGGTTAAGGCTCTCGGGAGGCATACGTGGTATATTATGATGCACAGTAGCTCAAGCACAGATAACTATCGACGTAGTTAAAAGCGTGCTAATCACGTGCTAACGCTAACGATTTGAGCGATCACAATGACATACCGTTCAATACCGCGATCGCTGAGCCGAGAATTGACGATCTGAGCCGAGCGGAGCCGATCTACGCTATATCGCGGCCTTACGTCAAACGTCAAATCATCGCACTTGTCTGATTTTTTATTATGTCGACTGCTTTTCTCAATATTTGGCTTGCCGAGAACCGGCTAAATTATAATAAAGATTGAATGAAGATTTGTGCGAATAAGATATATCTCGGGAAATGGCTCGCGACTAGTATGCGCTCGTTTAATAATCCCGATCGATAACTTTTAACGCGTGTTCCATTGTGATCGCGAAAACGTTAAACATCCATGGGTAAGAAATCGTTATCACGTCGCTTATTACCGAGTCGGTACTGATCTGTGATCGAGCAACTGGAGCTGGCAACCGATCGTTTGTCCTGGAGGCAGTTTGTGGATTCCATATGCTCCACATAGGGAGCGGATATGGGAATGATGATGATGATGATGATATAGTAATGCATTGCAAGGCAACAACTAATTGTATTCATATTTGAAAAATTACGTATTATAATTTTTATTTTTCTTAACCCTATACTGCTAATTCGCTTTAACTCGACTACCAACACAAGTCATCCAATACAGCAACCCAAGTTGTTAAGTTAACTAACTAACTAACTAACCATCACGCCATTTCCCCGAAGGGGTAGGCAGAGAGGATAGAACGCCACACCACTCTGTCCTGGCATACTTCTCTTGCTTCTTCCACATTCATACATCTTCTCATGCACGCACGTCGATTATTCCGACTTCTTACATGCCCACTTGTTTTACTTGATCATGCCATGTCTTTCTCGGCCTTCCTCGACTTCTACATCCAGGAACAGTTGCATCATCATATATTTTTTTAGCCGTTCTTTCATCATCCATTCGCTCTACATGACCGAACCAACGTAAAAGACCTTTCTTAATTTTGTCGATAATGCTCATCTCAGCCTTGCGTTCTGCTCTAATTTCAACATTAGTGCACCTATCATAGATAGTTTTTACCACACATTCGCCTGACACACACGTTGTTAAGTTCAGCCAAAAAAAAAACCTAAAAGTCTTTATATGCCATTTTGAAATCAAATAATTTCTTCTTCTTCTTCTTTCACCACGTTCGCTCCTATGTGGAGCATGTGGGCATCACTCCAGGAGACCCTATCACCAGCCAGGTCCCTCGCCTCCTCCCACGTCAGGCCCGCATCCATCAGCTCAGCATCGCCGGTCTGCCAGGACGGCGGGATCCTGCAGGCGTAAAGAAGAGGCAGCTCGGGTTCAGGCTCTCCCGAGGCATCCGGAGTATATGCCCAATCCAGGTCCACCGCCGCACCTTCACGAATCTTATTGGAGGTTGCTGCGTCCGTTCCCGAACTTCAGCGTTGGTTATAAAGTCAAACCACCTAATGCCTAGCATCCTTCTCAGACACCATCGAAGAATTAAACAAATAAAAATATTGTATTGTTTTTAACGTGTGGTCACCTTTTGTATTGATGTGTATATAAATATGTTATGAATAGAATTACATCGCATACGGTACATTAATAAATTAATATAATATAATATTATGTTTATTATAAATGTCTATTGGTTCTTTGTTGGATAGGTTATTTTTAGCAACAGATCATAAATCATAAGCTATGATATAATTTATTACAAATTAATATATAAATTTTACATATACCTACTACTTTCCCTTACCTGCACCCATTGGTGCATATGGCACTGCATCGGTACACCTAGTGCTTTGAATTTTTATCTTTTGTGACATGAAGGCAAGACGATCAGTCTCACGCTTCAGTGCCAGTCTAAAACAACGCACAATCGTACGATCACCTACGTAATATATTTTTCTTTACTACTGCACTGCATCGGTACACCTAGTGCATTGAATTTTTATCTATTGTGACATGAAGGCAAGACGATCAGTCTCACGCTTCAGTGCCAGTCTAAAACAACGCACAATCGTACGATCACCTACGTAATATATTTTTCTTTACTACTGCACTGCATCGGTACACCTAGTGCATTGAATTTTTATCTATTGTGACATGAAGGCAAGACGATCAGTCTCACGCTTCAGTGCCAGTCTAAAACAATGCATAATCGTACTAATATATATACGTAATATATTTTTCTTTACTACTGCCACTTTTCCTGACCCGCACCCAATGGTGCATAGGGCACTGCATCGGTACACCTAGTGCATTGAATCTTGATCATTTGTGACATGAAGGCAAGATGATCAGACTCACGCTTCAGTGGCAGTCGAAGGTAGGGCATGAAGTATGTATAAATAAGTAAGTACCATTTTGGACTAGTTTTACCACTAGAGGTGTCGATTTCTACTCTTCCCACGCCCGTTGCTTGTTAAACAAGAAATCAAAATAAAAAATAAAACATAAAGAAAAGATTCCATTAAACAAACAAATAAAATAAAACATTAAAATCAACGGTTATTCGGTAATGTTTGTTATTTTAGTGGCTCTGATCGCGTTCCATGGGGCAGAGGCGAACTGGAAATATTATTAAATATATAGCAAAAATAATTTAATCTTATAACTTGAATATTAAATGATTTGCTCTTTCTGTTCAAAGTATTAAAATCTATGTTTGATTGTTGTCAACTAACAAATTGAATTAGTATACGAGTGCCTGGTCGAGTTACCCGTAGTAATGCACTGTTTTACTGTAGCCAATCATCGACCAATTACAGTGCAAACTCACCTATACGAAGAATGCCCGCACTGGCTAACAAGTATACTAATTTCAACACAAATCTAGTGCATTTTAGGGAATACTGTCTGGATGCCATCTCTGGCGGTAATGAATAGCTACCTACTGTGTAATTATTTAAAATGTCTATGTAAAAGCCCTATGGGTGTAAAAACAATCAAATAAATAAATAAATAATACTTGCAGACAACAACTGGATTTCACCCATTACGGGCTAGCATTATATTACAATTTGACATCTCAACAGAGACGAGAAGTTTGAAAGGGAATATCTTCGACAAAAAATTCATTAGAAGGGGCGTTTCCGTACAAATTTTCTAAAAATATACGCCTATTTTTAAATAACACCACTTATTACCAAATTCCACCGTCTAAGGACTCCAGCACTTAGGCCAATACGCGAAACGTGTGACGTAGATGTCTAGTGATGACGGAGATGCCTATTGATACGTAGTGAGTGACGTAGTGGGTAACTAGACACCTAGACACGGTTGTATTTTTGAAGTGTGGAATGTTACTTCTCCGAAATTCTTGTTCGAAGATCCGTTACATTCAATTTGCTTAACAATCTTCTAAATATAAAATAATAAATAATCCAATATCAAAAAAAAAAAATTTATATTATAAAAAAATTGAGCTCTCCGCTAGTGTAACGCCTCACCGTTTTCCTATAGATATAGTTTTACCAAATCGTTTTTATATAGATATTATTTTTTTTTAATTTTATTTACTTACCTACAAATGCAGTGCACTATGCACCATTATGTGCGTACAAGGGTAAGTGGTCAGTGGTCATTCATTCATTCATGGAGCATATGAGAATCCGCCAGCTCCCGTGCATCCTCCTAGTCAAGTCCACGTCCCGCAGCTCTGACGCAAACTGACGACGAATTGTCAACAGGGTAAGTGGTAGTAGTAATTAAAAAGGACGCACGAGAAATGGCGACCGATTAAGCCCGGAGGCAGTCTGTAGAATCCATATGCTCCACAAAGGAGCGGAAATGAAATGAGCAAGAAAATAGTTTGTATTATACAAATATTTTTATAAATATATTTGGAGTTTGATATTACTTAGTCCGTCCCTGTTGACATTTCACAAGGCCCATAACTTATAACCTTAATCAATGAATTTCCCTACTTAGTCAGACCAATCAAGCGACACCAGCGTGGGTGGGCCACTTCCGGCCTCGCAGCGTCTTTCCCGATGGACCGATCTCAACACAACCGAAGACAAAGATGTAGAAAAATAACTCTTCTACATTTTAAATTTTGAATTTTTGCAATCGGACCAGTCGGGCCGGAGATACGATCGATCAAAATTTCAAAAATTCCGCGTGTGTGGTCGCTCGCGAATGTCCATCGCACGCCCGCGCGAAAATCGCCATAACTCCACAACGAGAAGAGATATCGGGGAATTAAATATACAAGATTAAAGCTTAAAGGCTCTGCTGCGGATTTGCCAAAGGTCATATTCGCTTAGCCGGTGCCGTTTTTGAGCTGTGGCGCTTTTTGTCGGCTGCGCGGTGGGTGGTCGCGGTGCAATCGGCCTTTATGTGGTGTAAACCGGGTTTTACGAGCGGTGGGCATACTGCATACTGTGTATACTGCTCTCCCGAATTCAGAGTCGCGGTTTAATAGTTATTACCGGGGTTCAGATCTATACAGAGAGGTCGAATGTTTTAACCTGTATCACCACTCCTTTTTACAAATCTATTAAAAACAAAAAAGTGTATTAAACTTTTTTAATATCAAGAAAGTCACTTTTAATTTCTAAGAAATTACCTTCGAACAAGAATTTCAGAGAAGTGACATTCCATACTTAAAAAATACTACCGTGTCTGAGGTGTCTAGTTACCCACTACGTCACTGACTACGTCATCAATAGGAATCTACGTCATCACTAGACATCTACGTCACTCGTTTTGTGTATTGGCCTAAGCGCTGGAGTCTTCAGACGGTGGCATTTCATGATAAGTGGTTTTATGAATTCGACCCTAAGAAGCGTATATTTTTAGGAAATTGGTACGGAAAGGCCTCTTCTAGTGAATTCTTGTTCGAAGATGTAGATGTGGAGCAACAGAATATTAAAAGAACGGTTTATATGCTAAATATTCACGTTGTGGAAGTCGAGGAAGGCCGAGAGAGACATGACAATATTTTGATGCTTCAATGATCAATCGGACGCATTTAAGAAAAAGTGTAAATGTCCGCCTCGTGGCATAATGGTAGTGCATTAGGCTACCGTGCATGAGGTCGCGGGTTCGATTCCCGTAGGGGGTCAACATGAAATATTTGTTAACTTATGATTTTGTATTGATGTTTCATGTGTGATACATGACTTGCTGATAGCAGTTGTTAAATCGGGCGGAAAAATGCTCTCTTTGATTCGCGAATATTCTTCTAATTTTGAAAATGCTGTCTCAGATAAATGCAACTAACGCCTGTCATATGGTGGCAACCCTAGACGCGTGTGTAAAAATATATCTAGCGGTGTGGCGTTCTATCCTCTATGTCTACTTTATAGGGATTATAGCGTAATAATAATTAATTGGCAGTGAAGCGTATTTTTTTAAAAAATATATACATATTTTTTAACCACCTCAACAAAAGGCCCAATTACAGAAGAGAACAACGTCACTACCACCCAGGCTTGAGAAAAATCCACATTGATTTTTGTGTTCTCATCGGAAATCAAACCCAGAACCTCCGTATCGTGAGTCCATCATAGCCATTGCGCTACAGAGGCCGCCTTCCTACCTTCATGTAATAAAAATTATCAAGAAACACTGCACTTGGCGTTATTATTATTATTATTATGGATAATTTATATAGCGCCGTTGTCGTATAAATATACCTCAAGGGCGCTTAAAATATTGAATTTAACGGCTCGGGAAATTTAAAGTGAGTGAAAACTCAATTTCTGAGTAGAAAATACCATTATCAAAATGAATCAAAAGATTTTGAGAACATATAGGTCTTAAGTTTCTTTCGAAACATCACTTCACTCTCACAGTTGCGCACTTCTGGTGGGAGAGCATTCCAAGCCACAGGGTCCGCAACCGCAAAAGCGCGCGCTCTCCAAATTTTGTGCGCTGATTACGGATCGGTACTAAAACCCGGCGTTCCAATGCACTGCCCTATGCACCATTGGGTGCGGATAATAGAATAGTTAATTAATGAAATTAAGAAAATTTAAGTATTTTTCCACTACTCCACCGCGCCTAAAAAACAGCATTATTTGACGTTCCGTTCATTCGAAGTGATTTTGGATTTAACAATACACCCATCTCTTTTACTCACATACGAAATAGTGAGCTGCATCGTCCGGTCTCTTTCCCCCCTGAGTTCAGTATCGCTTGCTGCTCTCTCGCTCTAACGCGCGCTAATCGTGTTTGCTTAATCTTCCGTCTCACTCCCGCGCATTGTTTCGAGCGCCTGTTTGCATACGAAATTAGCCAAATATTTTGTCTCGCTCTGACAGATGCGAATTTTATGTTTCTTTCTCTTTCTGAAGCGTGCGATCGTTTTATTACGTTTGTGTGCTCTGTCTCGCTTCAGCACACGCGAATTATCCAACTTTCTCGCTCGCTCTCGTTCGCATATTATTTCTACAGGAATTTTATTGAATTTGGAATAGAACGTTTTCAAAAGATTGAAAATCGAACTACATATTTCAAAATCGAATTAATCATTTCAACTTTTTTAAACTGCACCCGCCTGAAACAATTAGTTCACTAAGTCGGCAGTTTACGTCAGTTTACGGGACGTGGGCCTGTCTTAAAAGGCGTGCGGAAACTGACAGCTGATCCTGGATTGTGGAATCCATATGCTCTAGATAGGTGTGCGGATATAGAAGCCTGATTATGATATTATAGAAACCTCGTATAAGGTTGGGAAAACGAATTTGGGTGTAGAGGTCGTACGACCGAAAAACTCATGGGTGTAAGTGATTAATTTGTCTGTCTCGTGGTGAAGAAGATAGCATGAGGTCGCAATCAATTCGCGAAAATTCACACTTATTTTATGTGTGATACCTTGGACTGGTACTGAAGCGTAGGTACCTATAACTGATCATCTTAGCTTCATTTAAGAAAATTATCAATATACACTGCCCTTGGTTAAAATATAAAGCAAATATAAATTGGAGAGACATCTTCAGGCGTCTTCTAGTAAGTAATTAAGTTCGGATGACCCTTACCTACCCTAATAAAGATGATTGTCAAAAAGTGCTTAACAATCTTCTCAACAGAGGTCACCAGCATAGAAATTATCTGTAATGCGGATCGACGAAGACAAGTTCAATATATATATAGTAGTTTAAAAAAATTGTCATAAATATATGGTTATCAGATGATAGGCGGAATGAGGAATGTTGTAGTACCTACATCAAGTGGCCACTTAACCCAGCCAATGACAGGTCATAAGCCCTGTAAACGCCTAGATAACCCACATTCGTTTCCAGAGTTTCTCTGTCTCTGTTGGGATATCAATAATATTTCAAGTTGATTTTTGTAAGGATTTTGTATGCGGAATAAAAACTATAAATGATTATATCTCGCTTATTAAGTATCCGATTTACAAACGGATTGCACTGATGGCTTTGTGATTTAACGGTCTATTTTTCTTTAAATACGTAAAAAACCAATAACATATTTACATTATTAGCTAAATATACAATTTCTCAAGAGCAAACATACTATAATAACTTACAATCGCGTTTCAAAAATAATACACATATTTAGCGTGTCTTTTGACAGAAGTTTGACAGACTGCACAGTTTTCTGAACAAGAATCTGTGTAGTTTTCTGAACAAGAAACTTTCCCGTATACAGCGGGCATTAGGCCGAGATTACTACGATTTCCTGACAAAAAATTGCGTCCATGCTTGACATTTTCCCCGATTAATATATTCTATGTGTCGCGGGCGATTTGTAATGGCGTTATAGCATGCCACGGAACACTAAAAATCGGCCCGACTTTAAATAATTCCATACACCGCACACATTATACGCCCGCGTATTAATATCTGAATCATTTATTATGTACAGTGGTTGAAATGTGGAACTAAACGCCGCCTTTATAACTCCTGCATCACACCTGTTCTCTATGGCTGCGAATCGGCACCCAACCAGTTGCTCGATCACAGATCACTAGCGACTCGGTAATAATGATTTCTTACCCATGGATGTTTAACGTTTTCGCGATCACAATGGAACACGCGTTAAAAGTTATCGATCAGGGATTATTAAACGAGCGCATACTAGTCGCGAGCCATTTCCCGAGGTATATCTTATTCGCACAAATCTTCATTCAATCTTTATTATAATTTAGCCGGTTTTCGGCAAGCCAAATATTGAGAAAAGCAGTCGACATTATAAAAATTCCGACAAGCGAGTTGATTTAACGTTTGACGTACGGCCGCGATCAGCCGCGATATCGCGTGCATCGGCCCCGCTCGGCTCAGATCGGCTATGCTCGGCTATCGATACCACGGTATCGAACTGTGATCGGTCAAATCGTTAGGGCTAGCACGTGGTTAGCACGTTTTTTAACTACGTCGAATAGTTATCTGAGATTGAGCAACTAGGCCCAAGATAGCAGATTTCTGAGTGCAGAGAATAGGTGTCTTATTATAGAAAAATTTTAGGTGTGCGGTGGTTTGACTTTGTAAGGAACACAGCGAAATTAATCATCATCATCATACCCTTTCCGCTCCCTATGTGGAGTCAAGTCCACGTCCCGCAGCTCTGGCGCAAACTGCCGACGAATTGTCAACCTGTTCTCCTCTATGGATGCGAATCGTGGCACCTAACCAGGGCCCAAGATAGCAGACTTAGGAGTGCAGAGAATAGGTGTCTTATTTTAGAAGAATATTAGGTGTGCGGTGGTTTGACTTTGTAAGGAACACAGAGGTGAGGCAACCCAACCCTTTGTATCTACTGTCATCCGGCGAAGGCGTTTCGGCTGGCCAGGCTATATACTACGCCTTAACCATGCTTGCCTATTTTACAGGGCATCAGGTTCTCGGCGTCCTGGTCGTCCACTGTTGACAATTCGTCGGCAGTTTGCGTCGGAGCTGCGGTATGTGGACTTACTTGGGAGGACGCACGGGAGCTGGCGGCCGATCGCTTGGCCTGGAGGCAGTTTGTAATTGTTTGTTGAATGTGAAATATGACTTTTTAATCTGAAATTGAAAAAAAAAAAATTCTCGCAAAAGCATTTATACTACGGCAGATTAAGTTAAAATTCCACAAATTCTTATTTAAATGCGGTTATGAACAGCTAAAGACATGGCATGATCAAGTAAAACAAGTGCTTGAAAGTGGGCATGTAAGAAGGCGGAATAATCGACGTACGTACATGAAAAGATGTATGAATGTGGAGGAAGCAAGAGATGTGTGCCAGGACAGAGTGGTGTGGCGTTCTATCCTCTCTGCCTACCCCTTCGGGGAAATGGCGTGATGGTTAGTTAGTTAGTTAGTTAATAAATAATATTCGATAGGTAACAGTTTGAAAAAAAAGTATTGAAAAAAAAGTGAAAAAATTTTGTCCTACAAAATCGACTCCAAATATGATGTAGATTCATTGGTTTCCCGCTTGTACATCGTGTTTTGTTACACTATTTGGTGCGACCATTTGTATGGATACGCCCCTCTAGTAAATTCTTGTTCGAAGGATTAAAACGACGATTTTTTTTTTTTTTTGTCACATTTCAAGCACTGTGTGCTTGGAATAAAGTTAATCTATGTCTTGATTTTGCGCCATGTATGGAAAAAACGTGGTTTTCTTTAATATGGCCATTGTGAACACCAAAATGGTCTTATTAATTCTGCAAATACTTACGCTTTCATTAGGTAGTCCATACAAAAAAATACAATTTCTTCAAAGAGAAACTTTGTCATAGTACCAACCAACCCTAATGTGTAGAAGCAAAGCATGGAGTTGGTAATAAAAGACGAAAGTATATTGCTATTACTACTTTCCTTTATCCGCACCCAATGGTGCATAGGGCACTGCATTGGTACACCAAGTGCAGTGTATTTTGATCATTTAATTACGTGAAGGTAGGATGATCAGTATTACGTTTTAGTACCAATGAAATCCAAACCCTTTCCCTAGACTGCTTTAAAGACTATTTAGTCTTTTTTCAGTCCAGCCAACTCTACCGATTTTTTCAACAAGCTAAACCGCGATTTTAAGATTGTTAGTGTGATAAAAATACGGATGAATTTACGTTATGTACGCGAACAAATGCTTTCATTGTACCCCTACCACTGTCTCGGCTTATGTATTATAATTGTCATTGTTTCCATCACCCAAACCAACCAGAGTCCGCCCAAATTCACAGTAGTAGGGTATGTTCCTTTCACGCTTTAGTACCAGTCCAAGGCATCACACATGAAATATTAATATGAAAATCCGCGACCTTATGCACGGTAGCCAAATGCGCTACCACTATGCTACGAGGGCGGAAAAAGTAAAGTAAAATAAGTAAAGTAGATTGAATGCAGTTCAAATGCGATCTCTCAAGCGAAGGTGCGGAAAAACTATGTATGATATGTCTTCTGATTGGCATTAAAGACAAAATTAAGAAAGGTCACGTGGAGCAAATGAATGATGAAAGTGCGAGTGTATGTGACGTAGAAGTCGAGGAAGGCCGCGAAAGACTTGGCATGATCGGGTACAACAAACACCTGAAAGTGGTCAAGTGAAAAGTCGGAATAATCAACGTGCGTGCATGAGAAAATGCATGAATGTGGAGAAAGCAAGAGAAGTGTGCCAGGACAGAGTGGTGTGGCTTTCTATTATATCTTCCTACCGCTTCCGAGAAATGGCGTGATGGATAATTAACTAACTAACTTACAATCACGCCATTTCCCCGTAGGAGTAGGCAGAGAGGATAGAACGCCATACCACTCTGTCCTGACATACTTCCTTTGCTTCCTCTTCTTTCATACACCTTCTCATGCGCATACGCCAATTATTCCGACTTTTCACATGTCCACTTTCAGGTACCTGTCGTACTTGATCATGCCATGTCTTTCTCGGCCTTCCCTGGCTTCTACATCCGGCACACTTGCATTTAAACTTCTTTTAGCCGTTCTTTCATCACTCATTCGCTCCACATGACCGAACCAAAGTAAAAGCGCTTTGTTAATTTTGTCGATAATGCTTATCTCAGCCGTGCGCTCTGCTCTAATTTGGACATTTGTACACCTATCATACATAGTCTTACCACACAGAGAGATGACATTTCAACAGCATTCAGTCTACTTTCATCCTTCTTTTTCCAACACCACGCTTCACTACCATACATAAGGGTTGGTACCAGAACTCCGATGTGTACTGCCAATTTTGCTTCTTTCGTTCTAAGTTCTTATTTGCCACTAGTTAGAAATCATTTAAAAACAAACCTGTTCATATGTAACTACCTAGCTACAACCAAAGCAGTGCCCTCAGAGCCTAATGGCGCATAGGACACTGAATGGGTGAATAAATTAACCTTTTTTTTTCCTCAGTGTAAAAATAAAAGCGCGGTAACCTATCCTACTAATATTTATTTTCGTAAAAGAATTCTGGCCCACACATGTAGTTCACTGCTTTGGGCCGTTTACTAAACACCATTACTGCTAATAAATGGCATACGCCGTCCCTCCTATCCATCAGGGTTTCCGCTACCACGGAGAGTGCAGAACGTTGGCCCTGTTGCTCGATCACAGATCACTACCGACTCGGTAATAAGCGACGTGATAACGATTTCTTACCCATGGAGGATGTTTTCGTTTAAACATTTCCCGAGATATATCTTATTTTGCACATATCTTCATTCAATCTTTCTCGAGTGCCGTTATTGCATTTAGCCGGTTTTCGGCAAGCCAAATATATGAGAAAAGCAGTCGACATAATAAAAAAAAAAATCGAGGTGTGCGTCGGACCACACGGTGGAAGTTATACTTCTTTGGCCATTCTCATACACCCACTCACGCACACAAACAGACAGGATATATAAATGAAATTATAAGACATTTTTCAATATTATTCAATATATTTATATTCATTATATTATACGTGACTTTATTATTATATTAAAACAAGTATCAGATACAAGCATCAGTGACTGTGGCGCCATTTTTCTCTTAAGCGCCATTTTCTCTTAAAAATCAGCGTGACGCGGTTTCTCGACCAACATCCCACCCCAAAGTGTCTAACGGGCGCAAAGAAGTATAACTTCAAAAATCCGACAAGCGCGATGATTTGACGTTTGACGTACGGCCGCGATATCGCGTGCATCGGCTTCGCTCGGCTCAGATCGGCAATTCTCGGCTCGGTGAACGTGATATTTAACGATTGTCATTGTGATCGGTCAAATCGTTAGCGTTAGCACGTGGTTAGCACGATTTTAACTACGTCGATAGTTATCTGTGATTGAGCTACTGAACGGTAGATATAGGGTAGAGAATTAGCAAGGTAATTCCATAGTAACAATGTTCTGACATTGTATTTTCAAATGTCATAGATAACATTTGTTGGATGACAGTTGACAGTTCGTAATATTGACTTTTCACATATTGAGTTGGGGACATTAATTATTAAATTGATATTGAAATTTCAATTTAATTGAAACACAACATTGTTATAATAAATATATATATAATACTAACTCAATGTTTGTAGCACTCACTTTGTAGTTTTCCATAATTATGAAATTAAACAACTTTTGTTTTTAAACTACTTTTTTATTATTTAACACTCCAACCGGTTTCGGAGACACTACTCCTTCATCAGGGATTTGTATAAAAATAATTTAAAATTAAGTAATAAGTCGCTAACTAAAAATGTTGAAGTGGTTGACAGTTGACAGATTTATGAGAACAGATGTTTTACTAATTCTTCTTTCAAACAATTTAATTTTTTAGTTTTTTTTTTTTTTTTTTTTGTTAAATAATAAAAAAGTAGTTTAAAACAAAAGTTTTTTAATTTCATAATATATATAATACTGATTGGAAAATGCAACAAATTGCAGATAAACAAATCTTACCAACTAACTAACTAACTAAAAACACTTTTAATCCAATAGATATAAGACGAAATATATTTATTACAATGTTTAAATTATGTATTTAGGCACCAAAACTTTTTTGTTAGAAGCTCAAATAGGTCTAGTCAAAGAAGAATCCGAGTGCTAGATATTCCATATTGTAAATCACGACTTGCTCAGAGACATGCACATTTTATTGCCGCCAGTTTAATTAATTCTTTTTTAACTGACAATAAAATGGCATTGTCAGATTTTTCAAATTTTCCATCTTAAAAAAAATTAACACAAAGTTGGATACCTTGGTGGGATTTTTTTTTATATATATTTTTTATGTATATGTTTTAATGTATATCTATGTAAACAAAAAAAATTCTTTTGAAAATAATAAAAATAATTTAAAAAAAATTATTGCAGACTTACTAACTATCTTGCCATTTCCCCTAAGGGGTAGGTAGAGAGGATAGAACGCCACAACACTCTGTCCTGACTCACTTCTCTTGCTTCCTCCACGTTCATTCATCTTCTCATGCACGCACGCCGATTATTCCGACTTTTTAGCTCTTGTATTTGATCACGCCATGTCTTTCTCGGACTTTCTCGATTTCTTCATCTAGGCACGCTCGAATCGTAAGTTATTTAAGCCGTTCTTTCAACATTCATTCGCTCTACATGATCGAACCATCGAAAAATAACTTTCTTAATTTTGTCGATCTGCTTTAAGTTTCGACATAAGTGCACCATCATACATATTTTTACCACACATTCACCTTTGAGATCGCATTTAACATACTTCATTTATGGTACTTTCTTATTTTTTTTCAAGTATACTAACAATATTGATGTTTTTAACACAAATCTAGTGCATTTTAGGGAACAGTGTCTGGATGCCATCTCTGGCGGTAATAAATAGCTACCTACTGTGTAATCATTTAAAAATGTCTATGTAAAAGCCCTATGGGCGTAAAAACAATAAAATAAATAAATAAACTCCATGATACCAGAATTCCATTATGAATTTTTGTTGCCTCTTTTGATAAGCACGATTTTAGCGTATTCTGAACAACGATTATTTAATATTTAAGTGTATTATGAACAACTATTATTTTAGCCTATTCTGAACAACGATTCATCAAGTGTATTTTGAATAACGATTATTTAAGCTTATAAATTCTGAACAACAATAATTATTTTAACGTATTCTGAAAAGCGGTTATTTCAATTAAAGATGTAGCATTTTGCTACAAATTCCTAGTAGTTATTATAAATTGGACCGCCTCGTGGCATAGTGGTAGCGCATTTGGCTAACGTGCATGAGGTCGCGGGTTCGATGCCCGTCTTGATTTTCATATTAATACTTCATGTGTGATACCTTGGACTGGTTCTGAAGCGTAAGGCTGATGACCTTATCTTCGTGTGTATTAAAATGATCAAGATACACTGCACTTGGTGCACCAATGCAGTGCCCTATGCACCATTGGGTGTGGATAAGGGATAGTAGTAGAAGTAGTAGTATTATAAATGATTGATTATTTGTAGAACAATTTATTCCTCATTCGTGTATTGAAATTTGTCTCGTTTTTCTTGTACGTCATATATTATTGTAAAATGTAAAAACCTTTCCAAGTATTTTTGTTCTGAAAGGGTCTAGACAAGGGCATTACTTAGAAAACATTTCTTTTTAATAATTTCATTAAAATTTGGAGTTGAGACACTCCCAGATTGACACCACGGGGTCATAAATTAGCTTCAGTTACACTCGTACGTCGCTTTGAACACGCCCTGTTACAACTCTAATTCCACTAATTACGTCGTGTCGTTTTCACAATTTAAACTACTGCTATTTTCCCTTCTCCGCACCTAAAGGCGTATAAGGCACTGCATTTGTATCAATACCAACTGCAGTGAATCTTGATCCTAACTAACTAACTAACTAATTATCTAACCATCACGCCATTTCCCCGTAGGGGTAAGCAGAGAGGATAGAACGCCATACCACTCTGTCCTGACATCATACATCTCTACATTCATACATCTTCTCATGCACATACACCGATTATTTCGACTTTTCACATATCCACTTTCAAGTTCTTGTCGTACTTGGTCATGCCATGTCTTTTTTGGCCTTCCGCGGCTTCTACAATCCAGGCACACTTGCATTTAAACTTCTTTTAGCCGTTCTTTCATCATCACTCATTCGCTCCACATGACCAAACCATCGTAAAAGCCCTTTCTGAATTTTGTCGATAATGCTTATCTCAGCCTTGCACTCTGCTCTAATTTGGACATTTGTACGCCTATCATACATAGTCTTACCACACATAGATCGCATTTCAACAGCATTCAGTCTACTTTTATCCTTCTTTTTCCAACACCACGCTTCACTACCATACATAAGGGTTGGTACCAGAACTCCATTATGAACCATATATCTTGATCCTTTGTATTCAAATAACAGTGTAAACTGATTTCATTAGCCCACCTCGTAGCACAGTGGTAGCGCATTCGGCTACCGTGCATGAGGTCGCGGGTTCGATTCCTATAGGGGGTCAACATAATAAATATTTATAAACAACATTTTGAGTGAGTCCAAATACTTGTAGACACTTGATGTATTACAACACTCCCCATTTCACCTAGTATTTGATATCCATATCTGCCAAGTATCAGAACTTGTATATATATACGGTGAAATGGCGCGACGCTTCACATGTCAACACTCTCTGAGAAAATTGGTAGGCAGTAAAATGGGGAATGTTGTAATACATCAAGTGGCCACTTAACCCAGCCAACGACAGTTCATAAGCCCTGTAAACGCCTAGATATCCATATTACCCTTCCAAACTTCTCGTCTCTGTTGAGATGTCAAGTGAAATATTTATTTACATGTTATTTCCATATTCATATTTCGTGTGATACCTCGGACTGGTCTTATGCACCATTGGGTGCAGATAAGGGAGAGTAGTAGTAGTAGGTATTATTATTAAAATTCATTCGAGATTTTAAAGATTTTTTGTTACCCATTATAAAAACAACGATATCGATTCAAATTACATTTTTTTTTTGGGAAAAAGAAATCTATGCAATCTTATGATATTTGCACATATTTCAATTTGTAAATACTATTTTCAATAAGGCCTAAGCGGCTTGTGCTTGAAAATAGGGATCGAGTCGTGTCGAAGTGGGGATTCGAACCGACGATCTCTGGACTCAGGGACCGCGACGCTACCCACTGGGCCACCACCCGTTTGAATGGGGAGTTACCGAAGAATTGCAGCCAATCCCAAAAAAATGAAAACAACATACGGGCAAAGATCCTACACATATCAGGGGCCCAAGTTGTACAACCTATTGCCTAAAGAAATACGCGAAATACCAAACTTTTCATTATTTAAAAAGAGAATTAAATCTTTTATTAAAAAATTGGATCCTGAAACCATTGTCGCCCTATTTAATAATTAATATTGATGTGTATTAAGCTATTATAAGGTACTGTGCTCAAGACTCAAGAAATTACAACAATAATTGTCATACTCATATATACCATTTTTGTTATACTATTAGTGAGTGTTTAAGTGTTTAAGTGAAATTGTTTAAGTGTTTGTGTAAATTATTATTGTTTTTGTTTTATAAATTTTATTAATAATTCCAAAAAAACATTAAATCTGTGAAATGCTCTCCTCGGCACGGGAGGAATGCATTTAAGATAAAAATATAAAGCAAAACTGTAATAAACTATACTAAAAAATAATAAAAAAATGGTGGTAGATTTCCGAATCTCTAGGTTCGAATCCCACTCTAGCACAACCTGTTTCCTGCTTTTTGGCACAGTTATTTTCGACTATTTAAAAGCAGTTCCTGAATTGAAATATTTCAGTATATCATAAGAACCCATATGTTTCCTTATAAACAAATAAATAAAAAAATAAAAATAAATTAAAGTCCAGATCGAAAACTCCACGGCCATTAATTTCTTAGACATCTTTTTTTACAACTTTTTACATTTGTTGCAATGCGCCCAGGATCCGGGGTTCCCCCCGCATTTTTGATACAATTCTTTAATCAAACGGCCGAAATAGGGGAGGGTGGTATGGCGCGACACGAGGACTGGAATTTCAAGTATTTTTTCACAGTTTTAATAAAGTCAGACAGCGGTTCGTTTCGCCGCTAATAGTTGGGGACGTTTTTAGTCGTGGAAATAAAAATAAAAAATATACTCAGTTTGCAATGAATTTAATTCTGCTTTTTAACTAACTAACTAACTAACCAGCACGCCATTTCCCCGAAGGGGTAGGCAGAGAGGATAGAACGCCACACTACTCTGTCCTGGCACACTTCTCTTGCTTCCTCCACATTCATACATCTTCTCATGCACGCACGTCGATTATTCCGACTTCTTACATGCCATGTCTTCCGCGGCTTCTACATCCAGGCACACTTGCATTTAAACTTCTTTTAGCCGTTCTTTCATCACTCATTCGCTCCACATGACCGAACCATCGTACAAGCCCTTTCTTAATTTGGTCGATAATGCTTATCTCAGCCGCGCACTCTGCTCTAATTTCGACATTTGTACACCTATCATACATAGTCTGACCACACATAGATCGCATTTCAACAGCATTCAGTCTACTTTCGTCATTCTTTTTCCAACACCACGCTTCGCTACCATACATAAGGGTTGGTACCAGAACTCCATTATGAACCATTATGAAGGGCTATACCCATATGTTTTTTTTGTCTAGCCTTAGTTCTTTTTTAACGAGTAATATTTTTCTTTAAATTCAACTAGTTGATTGTAATAAAAATTATTAGGGATTTGAAAATGTGTTTAATTGAAATAATAATCATCCAGGAATCGAATCCGAGATTTAGTGTTGAGTATCAGACCTCTAACGAGTAAGCTACAAAAGGGGAGGAGATGGCGAACGTGTCATGTTTACCCCTGATTTTTAGGGTGGATTTTAAAATTGAATTTTCCCCTATTTTAAGATTTAAACAGTAGTTTACTTCAAAAACTGGGGTGAATGTGATCAGTAGGTAACTAAACAAACAAAATAGAAGAATTCCTAATATACATCTTCATATCTACTACTACTACTTTCCCCTGTTCGCACCCAATGGTGCATAGGGCACTGCACCGATACACCAAGTGCAGTGTGATACCTTGGACTGGTACCGAAGCGTGAGACTGATCATCCTGCCTTCATGTAATAAAACGTGATCAAGATACACTGCACTTGGTGTACCGATTCAGTGCACTATGCACCACGGTGCATGGTGCAAGTGCGGCTTTGAGTAGCGGGCGCCGCATTCAACAGTATGAAAGCTGTCTGCAGATCGGATGTTTACTCGGTTAAAACAAAATGCCGCATTTATAACGCCTGCATCACACCTGTTCTCCTCTATGGCTGCGAATCGTGGCACCTAACCAGGGCCCAAGATACCAGACTTCTGAGTGCAGAGAATGGGTGTCTTAGAAGAATTTTAGGTGTGCAGTGGTTTGACTTTGTAAGGAACATTGAGTCGAGGCAACGGACACAGCAACCCTTGGTATCTACTGTCATCCGGCGAAGGCGTATCGGCTGGCTAGGCCATATACTACGTGCGCCTCCCGAGAGCCTTAAACCATGCTTGCCTATTTTATAAGGCATCAGATTCTCGGCGTCCTGGTCGTCCACTGTTGACAATTCGTCGGCAGTTTGCGTCAGAGCTGCGGGACGTGGACTTGACAGGCAAATATTTATTAGAAATCCCAGACACCTCCTCAATATTATGTTCGCCTGGTAGAGTTTATTCTCCTGATATACCATATCACCGGTAGGCGTTAATTTATTTATTAATTTATTTATTAGCCTTTGTTTTGCCATACAAATAATAATTAAAAAAAAAATAATTAAAATAATTTCAGGCTTTTCAAATAACGACTGTATTTTATTTCTCTTAGATAGGGCGTAAAGCCCTTACCATATTAAATAATAAGAATTTTTATTATAATCTTAATTTTTCCAGTAAATAACATAATTTTAGTTCGGTCCCCTTGAGAGAGTGGCCCCCCAAAAATATTTTAAAAATACAATGTTATAAAATAAGCTCACAACTTAATTGGTAGAAATATTCCTCATTTCGTGGTAAAAATTCCGTAAAATTATCTGAAATTCCCCAAATAACTTACACCTAGATTTATTGAAAGTCGGACGGACGCCACTGTTTATTCCACAAAAACAGGGTTGCCAAAAAAAAAATGTAATTCTCAAATTTATTACAATTTGACGGCGTTTTCTAGTAGGTGATATAATTCGGTAAGAATCTCACTTGCAATCATAAAGGTTTCTGCTAAAATGCTTAGCAATTTTCTCAATGGATGACAGAGAGTTCACATGTGAAAGCATCGCGCCATTTTACTGTATATTATTGGCAGATATGGATATCAAATACTAGGTGAAATGGGGGAATGTTGTAATACATCAAGCGGCCACTTAACCCAGCCAATGACAGGTCATAAGCCCTGTAAACGCCTAGATATCCATATTCCCTTCCAAGTTTCTCGTCTCTGTTGAGATGCCAAATTGTAATGATTAGCCCGTAATGGGTGAAATCCAGTTTTTGTCTACAAGTATTTGGACACACTCAAAATGTTGTTTAAATTTATTCATTAAAATTGACACAAATACATTTATAAATGACTTTTTGCTGCCTAACAAGGCCCTAGACCCGTTTTAAGGCAGCAGATACATGATACATGGATGTAGAAGCCTCGGAAGGCCGAGAAAGACGTGGCATGACCAAGTACGACAAGCGGACATGTGAAAAGTCGGATTAATCGGCGTATGTGCACGAGAAGATGTATGAATGTAGAGGAAGCAAATGAAGTATGTCAGGACAGAGTAGTATGGCGTTCTATCCTCTTTCACTATCCCTACGGGGAAATGGCTTGATGGTAAGTTAGTTAGTTAGATACATAAAATTGACAAACATTTTTAAATTACCTTTTTACGCTTGCCTATTTTACTGTTGACCAATCGTGGGCAGTTTGCGTCAGAGCTGCGGATTTCGGACCTGACTTGGGATGGTGTATCGCTTGGCTTGGAGGCAGTTTGTGGAATCCATATGCTACACATAGGGGGCAGAAATGGTATGATAATGATGATGATGATGATACCGATCACATGAAAACACCAAAAATGCAAATGATGTTATCTCGCTTATTAATTATCCGATTTACAAACGGATTATACCGTTAATTTTGTAAATTTGTTTTTTATTTTTCTGCATTCACAGAAAACGAAAATTGTACTCGAGTCCATTACAAAATAAAAAAAATAGTTTTATTTTTTGTTTTATTTTATTAAAATAAACTCTCTGTTGGCTAGTGTATTTACATATTAAATGCATGATACACGCATTTCCAAAGTATTTGAAGGAGCTTTGCATTCCAGATAAACTAGCTGAAAGACGTCTCACACTTCGATATAAGCTACATCTGCAGCTATAGGCCCTTGAAATAATTTAGAAGTACCGATCCGCAAAAAAGCGCACAAAATTTGGAGAGCGCGCTTTTGCGGTTGCGGGCCCTGTGGCTTGGAATGCTCTCCCACCAGAAGTGTGCAACTGTGAGAGTAAAGAAACTTTAGACCCATTTGTTCTATAATCTTTTGTTTAATGAATTTTCTACTCACAGAATGAGTGTGAGCCGTTAAATTCAATATTTGAAGCGCCTTGTTGCATATTTATACGAATTTATATAAAACGGTATAAATTATCTATAATAATAATAATATTGTGTCATCCCTGTCGGCAAGGTTCGGGCGTTTCCGGAAGCCGCCGCGGGGTTCCATATTAGGGGAATATTATAATTAATTATAATTATACCAAATAATCGTCGTAATAATATAATTTACCCGAATAGGGTCGTTTTGAGCCATTAGAGTGGACCCATGCCGCATGCGGTCAGTCTAATGAACATTGTAAACTGTTACTACTACTTCTATTACTACTTTCCCTTACTCGCACTCAATGGTGCACAATTATTTTTTATTATATTTATTTTTTACCTTGTTTATGATGTATAAGGTTTATATTCAACTCACTCAAGACTCGAGTGTTCAACTAATGCATTCTGCCCGTCCTTACTTATTGACTCTGACCAAGCAATCCTCCCATAAGTTGCAAGTTGCACAGAGGAGCATGGAGAGAATTATGCTTGGAATAACATTAAGATACCGAAAAAGGAACGATTGGATCCGACGCCAGACAAAGGTCTGCGACGTGGTGGAGCGAATTGCTTGCTTGAAGTGGAAATGGGTCACATAGCCAGAATGACGGACGACAGGTGGACGAAACGCGTTCTGGTGCGGAGACCGAGAAACCAGAGGCCTCAAGGATTAGATGGGTGGACGACATCAGGAAGTCTGCTGGAAGATAGTGGTCGGGAGGAGTGCAGACGGCAGGGGAAGGTTTATATTTCATCAAGTGGATTTTCTATCATTGACTGTTGCTCATTAATTATTGATATATTGTGTTGGGATCAGGCGGGATACATCTGGTGTGGACCAAAGGGAACTTCTCCACATCTGCCTAAGATGATGAGAAAACCACGAGAAACTCATCATGGAGAAGGCGCACTATACCATTGGTACCTACATACACAAGGTCAGTGTATCCATCGACAAAAATGTTTTTTTCGAAAAGTGTATCTTAATCGTTTGAAGCAGGTAAGAAGGTTACTGTAATGAAACCCGAAATTGAATTTTAAAATGCTTTCGTGTAGACGCGAATATTAAAAAAAATTGAAGTGGGATGAAATATCCCAAAAAACGCACGCAAAAATTAATAAAAAATGTTGAAAATAGCATTCATTTCAAAATCTTAAGCAATGACGTCACTCCTTGTATCTAAGTGTAGTGTTTCCGGTTTCCGTTTTTAAACCTCCGTAGCCGCGTTCCATGGCATTTTAATATGGAATACAATCTACATACAAGCTTCTATTGCAAAAAAGATGGCCGCCATTCAGTCTCCCTAGAACAGCTGTTAACAGTATATGACAGTTGAGTCGACGGTATATTTTATCTGTGCTTCCCGCGTCAGTTTGCATAGATTTTTGACAGTTTTGTTACTGGCTGGAGAAATACCATGGCCTTAAACAACCTGTTTTATGACGTCACTCCTGCAAAAATGACGCAGTTAGTACATAGTAGTATTTGACGCGGTATTTGAAATGTGCAACTTTAAAAAATCGTATCTTCATCAATAACTTATAAAAAAATATTAAATATATATTTTTTTTGTTTAGTTAAATAGTAAGTTTATAGAAAAAAATTACTTTAGAAAACAGTGGATTCCCTCATTGTTAGATTTTACTATATACTAGCAGATAACAGTGTTAAATGCTAGCCCTGCGGGGCTTTTCGGCGTTTCCGCGCCTCGATTTTTGGTTGTTCCACCTTTAGTTGATTGGCTAAAAGGCTCAACCATTGATTAATTAATACATGTAATCCCAACAAACAGAAACCTAATTTACGGAGGCCCACAGAGCCGCCCGACTGAGGCCTGAGTAGAATCTGGAAGGACTGATGGAACCAATCTATGTTTTTACCCCTTGTAAAATCATTAATATTGTTAAATTAATCTTTGTTACATGTAATAACAATACAATTATCAACAAACTTTTCGAACTGTAACATAAACCTAATTGCTTGTGCAAAAAATATGGCATTATTGTAAGTAGGTACCTACTCTTAAGAACCGATGGAGATTATTTTTTCCGCAGACAACACTGAGATTGATTTTTTTGGCAGACTCACTGATGTATAGTACACTACTATCATTTTTACGCTAATAATATTATAGATTATTATGTTTGTTCATACCTGTTATCCTCTATGGCTGCGAATCATGGCACCTAACCAGGGCCCGAGATAGCAGACTTCTGAGTGCAGAAAATAGGTGTCTTAAGCCCGCTATATACGGGACAGTTTTCTGCGCAGTTTTCTATGCAGTCTGAAAACGGTCCCGTATACAACGAAAACTGTTTAAAAAACTGCGTGCTTATGTCAGATTTAAGCTGACATGACAGTTAATGTTTTTTTTTATGTAAACGTTTAAGTAGACATTGGTTTATTGTATGCTTTTAAATACGTAAAAAACCAATAACATATTTACATTATTAGCTAAATATACAATATCCTGAGAGCAAACATACGATAATAACTTACAATCGCGTTTCAAAAATACACATATTTAGCGTGTCTTTTGACAGAAGTTTGACAGACTGCACAGTTTTCTGAACAAGAAACTGTGTAGTTTTCTGAACAAGAAACTGTCCCGTATACAGCGGGCATTAGAAGAATTTAAGGTGTGCGGTGGTTAGACATTGTAAGGAACACAGAGGTGAGGCAACCCAACCCTTGGTATCTACTGTCATCCGGCGAAGGCATTTCGGCAGGCTGGGCCATATACTACGTATGCCTCCCGAGAGCCGCCACCATGCTTGCCTATTTTACAACCCCTCAGGTTCTCGGCGTCCTGGTCGCCCACTGTTGACAATTCGTCGGCAGTTTGCGCCAGAGCTGCGGGACGTGGCAGTTTGTGGATGATGATGATGATAAATATTTTTTTCCAATGCAGTGCGCTATGCACCGTTTAATAGGCTTTCCCTTAACCGCACCCAACGGTGCATAGAGCACTGCATTGGTACACCAAGTGCAGTGTATCATGATCATTATATTACATGAAGGTAGGATGATCAGTCTTAGCTTCAGTACCAGTCCAAGGTATCACGCATGAAATATTGATATGTAAATAAATATTTCATGTTGGGAATCGAACCCGCGACCTCATTCGCGGTAGCCAAATGCACCACCACTATGCTACGAGGCGGATAACGTGAAAATATCATAATTTAATATGATATAATGTTTAAAATTAAATATTCATTTATTTATCATCATCGGCGTATGGGACCCAATGGTGCATAGGGCACTGCATTGGTACACCAAGTGCAGTGACTCTTGATAAACGAAGGCAAGATAATTAGTATTACGCTTCGGCGCCAGTCCAAGGTATCACGTATGAAATGTTTTTATATTGAAATTACATTCAAATCAATATTTCATTTCGACCCACATCGGGAGTTGAACCCGCGAAGTATTTTACTAAAAACTAAAATAAAACAATGAAATTTTTATTAATAATATTTTCGTATTTATTCAAATTTCTTATATCTGATCAATCGAATGAATATTTTTAATTCTTTAATTTTTATTTTACATTGCATCATTGTCTACTTAAAAATAATAATTCTCTAAATTATCTCATATTTAAATATTAATAAATACCTATTTTCTATTTTATTCAATTATACAATCGATTTTCACAATTCACCTATAATTATTTTATTTTAAATAGGTACAGGTCGAAACATTTTAAATAAAATTAATTATTTATAATTTAAGTATTCTGCATACATATTTTCTTAAATACATAAATGGGTCTATAAGGGATCGTCTATATATTTATCTTAGCCAACTTTAATTAAAATTTAATATTTAATCAAATTTAGAAAAGGAAAATCAATTAATAAAATACGAAAAATGTTGAAAATAATAATAAATAATTTTTCGTCTACAAAACTCGAAATACAACCCTAAAACTGGTGAATCTACATCATATTTGGAGTCGAATTTGGGTGAAAAAAAAAACTATTTACTTATTTTATTGTTTTTACGCCCATAGGGCTTTTACATAGACATTTAAAAATGATTACACAGTAGGTAGCTATTCATTACCGCCAGAGATGGCATCCAGACACTGTTCCCTAAAATGCACTAGATTTGTGTTGAAAACATCAATATTGTTAGTATACTTGTTAGCCAGTGCGTGCATTCTTCGTATAGGTGAGTTAGCACTGTAATTGGTCGATGATTGGCTACAGTAAAATAGTGCATTACTACGGGTAACTCGACCAGGCACTCGTATACTAATTAAATTTGTTAGTTGACAACAATCAAACATAGATTTTAAATACTTTGAACAGAAAGAGCAAATCATTTAAAATTCTTTTATTTTCTAATGTTTGTAAATTCAAAAAGATATTTAAAAAGTTATAATTTACTCCAAATATGATGTAGATTCACTGGTTTTCCGCTTGTACATAACTATTACATTATACATTTACACATATTTACAAAAATCCTATATAATTTGTACCCAGTAATATTGCGTTTTAAAATATTTACATTAACAAATATTTTAAACTAAGCTAGTGCCTCTATTCTGACATACATAGTAGATAAATTTACCGTCATGTCTTAGGAGATCAATCATGATCGAGTGATAAAATAATTGCACTCAACACAGCGAGAGAAAACAAGAAAAATCACGCTTATCAATTATCCGATTAACAAACGGATTGCACTCATGGCTTTGTAATTTTATGCTTCATTTTTCTGCATTCACAGAAAATGTGCATTCGTAATTTTAATGTGGCCAGAAGCCCTGTAAATGCTTGTAAACATCCATTTTCCCCTGACAATGAATGTAATTATAACGTCTTCTTCATAAAGGTATATTAATATTTATACAACTCTATTTACATTTTTAAACATTATTATTTGATAACTTGTTTCGGGTTCGATTTCCGCTGAGATCACAAAAATTAAGTGATTTTTTAGAAGCCTGGATGTTCTGTGATGTCTTTCCTATAAAATTGTTCCAAGGCAGTAAGAAAGGGAGTTTAGATCAAATTTTTAAGTATTTTTAAACTAAAATTAGAAAAAAATTTATTTCAAAATAATTGATTGCACTCGTAACTACTAACTACATAATATATTATATCCAATGTTTATGTTTTATGTAGATAAAGCTGCGTTGCGATCACCAACGTATCTATCTCTACATGAAGTAACAAAACTCTAGGTACAACCCGAAAACTGGTGAATCTACATCATATTTGGAGTCAAATGTGTAATATGACTTGAATCTGAGCTTTTTTTTAAATAGTTTTCTGTCTTGGGAGAGCCTGAACCCGACTGTCAATGGCCATCTTTTCAGATGTACTCGGCGGAGCTGATGGCTGCGGGCCTGAAAGTCGGAGGAGGCGAGAGGGTGATGTCCACATAGGAGCGAACGTGGTGAAAGAAGAAGAAGAAGAAATGTTTTCAAAAGTAGTGTAGATTAAATGAAATTCCGCAAATTCCAATTGAAATTCCATTTTTGCATTCGTTTTCTTCATGAAAAGTATTATTTTGACTAAAAAAATATACCATAAGAGATGAAATAAATCAATTTTTTAAAAAAATATTATTGATATTCCAGCAGACACAGAGAAACTCTGGAAACGTATGTGGATTATTTAGGCATTAACAGGGTTTATGTCCTCATATATAACAAATTTTAAAAACTTGTAAATATATTGAACTCGTATTCGGCATTCCGCCATTTTTTAGAAGATTTTCTCACTGGGGGACATCTGTTGAGAAAATTGCTAAGCATTTTTGGCAATCAATCTTTATTGGTGTAGGTAAGATCCATCTGGATTTAATTGCTTACTAGAAGACGCCTGAAGACGTCTCTTCAATTTAATCTGTCTACAAGTATTTGTACTCATTAGAAATGTTGTCAAAAAAATATTCTTCAAAATTGACTCCAAATAAGACGTAGATTCTCTCAGATCGAGTTTTGTTGGACGGTAATCTTAAAATCTCTTTGATAATGCCGTCACAACTGCGATATAATCTACACGTAGATATGACGGTGATCGCAGCGCAGGTTTGATACAATCAACAGCCAGCCAGTTAAATATTTATATAAGTAAGTATTTACATATGTAGATAATCATGACAATGAAATAATTACATAATTAAAACGAAAAGTAGTTAGGTGAAAACATCCAGTTTTTTATGATAAACACCTGCCATATTGGAACGCAGTTTGCGAGATAATATTTTAAAATATAATGCCTAGTTTACACAGAGATATTAAATGGATATCTCTGAGTTTACACGAGAAATACGTATTGCCAGTGGATTGCTCTAAAACCCAAACTCATTCGACTCGTGGCCGCCCTTTCAGACACAAAATTCCACAAGGGCCCCCCCTGGAAATTTACCTTTTTTAAATTAAATAAAACAGAAAAATGTAGTGTACTTATTTTTTATACATTTAATTATAGTGTCATAAATAAGATACGCGAACGCTGTAACGAGAATTTTTTTTCCTCTTAAATTATGGGGTTTTTTTAATCGACAATATTATTTTTTTTTTTTACCACCTGAAAATATTATGTAAATTGGACAGTTTAAACATCATCCTCATCATCACCATCGCAGCCCGTTGAGGTCCACTGCTGGTACCAAGAACATAGGCCCAGGCCTCCCCCTGCCGTCTCCGAGTTACAAATAATAAAACAAAAATCCCCCTTTTTTCAGATTTGACAGTAGGTATACGTTGGGAACCGTCGAAAATAAAATTATTTAAAAAATAAGACAATACAAACACGCATCTGTAGCTCAATCACAGATGACTATCGACGTGGTAATAAGCGACGTGATAACGATTTTTTACCATGGATGTTTAACGTTTTCGCGATCACAATGGAACATGCGTTTAAAAGTTATCGATCGGGATTATTAATTACCGCTTTATAATATGGAAAATACGCCAAAACTGTAAGTAAAATTTAAATAATTTAGTTTTATAGAGTTTTAATTGTTTGTGCACAATTTATCATGCCATTTATTTGATTTTAAATCAATAAAACAAAACATTTGTCAAAGTATGCCTATTTTACTATGGTGCTTGGCAACGCGACCGTGATATGATCGTATGTTCATTGTGATCGGTCAAAATGCTTAGCACGTTTATAGTTATCTGTGATTGAGCTTCAGTTGCTCGATCACAGATTTGTACCGATTCGGTAATAAGCGAAGCGTCGATAATCTTTTTCTTACCCATGGATTTAAACGTTTTCGCGATCACAATGGAACATTTAATAAAAGTTATCGATCTACTATTATTACACGAGCGCATACTAGTCGCGAGCTATTTCCCGAGATACGATTATTCGCACAAATCTTCATTCAATCTTGTATTATAATTTAGTGTTATTCGGCAAGCCAATTATTGAGAAAAGGGGCAGTCTAAATAATAAAAAATCAGCCAACGCGATATTTGACGTTTGACGTATTTAGTCGTTATAGCTTGCATCGGCCCCGCTCGGCTCAGATCGGCTATTTTTCGGCTTTTTATCGATACCACGGTATCGTACGAATGTCATTTGTGATCGCTACACGAATGTATAGGGAATAGCACGTGATAAGCACGCTTTTAACATGTACAATAGTTATCTGTGCTTGAGCTACTGGTCGATATCTAAAAAATGTGAAAATACCATTGCTCTAATGTCAAATTCCAGGGTGAAAATCGAGGAATACGTTTGTATGGAAAAACGGCCGCGAGTCACGTGGTGTGGTGTGTTCTTAACTGCCACTAAACCCCCACACATTGAATAATCTCGGATTTCTTCTACGACTCTCTCGTCTCCCTGGCGTGAAGTTCCTGCAATTCTTCCTCTTCCCTGCTGAGCGGTATAGTGGAGTGGTTGTACAGACCCTGGGCCATCAGCTGCAGGGCCAGGGGGTTCTTCTGGCCGCTGGCCTTCTTGATCTTGGCTCTCTTGTTCTGGAACCAGATCTTGATCTGGGCCTCGTTCAGCCCCAGCTCGCCAGATAGCTGCTGGCGTCTACGTTCGGTGAGATACCGGTTTTCCGCGAACTCGTGCTGCGAAAGAAGAAGAAAAATATTAAAAAACTGTGGTTTTTTGTTGTTCATCGACGGTATTAGGTTAGGAGATTAACTTGGAACAATGCTGTCGCCCTCTACCTTAACATCACTTGGAAACTTTAACAGGTAGTACAGTTTTGGTAGTTAATCAGTGTTACATATGAGACCTGGCGACTCTCTCGGTGACCTGTTGGAGGCCCTGAGGGATAAAACTTGGGAGAGGAGTGGCAGAGGAGGTGGGACGTCGAGCGGAAAGGCCGCTGGACCGCACTCATTCTTCCCGAGCATCCGAGAGAGAATAGGCTTATGCTAAGCTGAACCTGGGTCATCATGTAGTACAAATGGTAACGGGGCACGGAGAATTTAGGCCGAAAGCTCCATGAGTTCACCCTAGTGGCGGATCCTAGTTGTGCGTGCGGGGCACCCCAAAAAGACCGCAGAACACATTCTCTGGCATTGTCCTTTACTGGGAGGATTGCCGGGAGACCATGCTGGACGGCATGACCGAGGTCATGAGGCGGCATGCAATCGGACTTCTTTGCGAAACAGGGGTAATTTCGAGCAGCTTGCGCTGTTCGTGCCTGGGTGCAGAGATGGGGATATTCTCAGGGGTGAAAACCCCCAGTAAAATGGAGCCTAAATATCCAGGATTAAAAAGGTAGAAGTTAGAGTCTGCATGAGTAGAACAATAGGTGGTGAAGGGACATGGACTGAACTGGCATTTGTGCACGTTTCGTTCCGTAAAAGGAAGTATCTAGAGAACTAATAGATTGCTTAGTGGGGTAGTCCCCGGGGGGGACTTGTGTGTGCCTTCGCACGGGCGGCCCGTCCCGGGCTGTTTGTGTGTGTGCGTGTGTGGAGGTCTCAAATTATATCCCATCCCTCAAATCAATTGTATTGTGTCTTGTTGCAAAGTCTTTGGATAGGATTGTGATAGGGTACGGCAGGGGACGTATAAAATAGTTTCTGCCAGATAGGATGATAGTGTGAGATGCAAACATGCGTTCTGTCCCCTCCCCTCTTTTCCCTCCATTGAGTCCTGACCGCGGATGCACGGGTGGATGTCTGGGATGGGGGGCCTGGCGAGGCGGGATACCGGTCTCCACACGGGTTGGTAGTAATTACTAATAAATAATGATCGGGGTAGAAACTAACATACCCTACTACTGTTAATTTGGGCCGACTCTGGTTAGTTTTGGGGTGATGATGAAACAATGACAATTATAATACATAAGCCGAGACAGGTAGTAGGGCAATGAAAGCATTTGTTCGCGTACATAATCGTAAATTCATCCGTATTTTTATCACACTAACAATCTTAAAATCGCGGTTTAGCTTGTAAAAAAATCGGTAGAGTTGGCTGGACTGAAAAAAAGACGCAATGGTCTTTTTAAAGCAGTCTAGGGAAAGGGTGGGGCTTTCATTGGTCATCGACGGTCTATCAGGACGCGGAATCCTGCTAGCGTAAAGAGGAAGCTCTGGTTAAGGCTCTAACGAGGCATCCGGAGTGCCTGCCCAAGCCAGGACCATCACCATGATTTCACGACTGCAGTTATTAGAGGTTTATAAGATTTATGAAAAGCTTTCAAGGCTGAGATAAGCATTATCGACGAGAAGTTTGGAATCTGAAAGGGATTATGGATAATTAGGCGTTTACAGGGCTTTATTGACCTGTAATGGCTGGGGTTAAGTGGCCACATTGATGTATTACAACATTCCCATTTCACCTAGTATTTGATATCCATATCTGCCAACTATACAGTAAATGGGCGCGACGCTTCACAAGTGAACACTCTCTGTGAAACCTTTATGATTGCAAGTGAGATTCTTACCGAATTATATCACCTACTAGGGAAAACGCCCGAGAGATGAATCATCAAGTGGCCACTTAACCCAGCCAATGACAGGTCATAAGCCCTGTAAACGCCTAGATATCCATATTTCCCTTCCAAGTTTCTCGTCTCTGTTGAGATGTCAAATTGTAATTATTAGCCCGTAATGGGTGAAATCCAGTTTTTGCCTACAAGTATTTGGACACACTCAAAATGTTGGTTATATACAAATTTAAATTAACATATTAAAAGGGTTCTTTTTTGTTAAATTTGAGTTAACCTTAAGTCTGGCGAGCTGCGGCCCGCTGAAGGCCGTCCTCGGTCTCTTCTCCTCCTCCCTGGTGGCTCCAGGACTCTTGTCTCCCGGGCCCTTCTTCGGCCTCCTGGTGCGAGAACCTGCGGACAGACAAGCCTGGTGAGGCAAAGAGTTGGAGACTAGCCAGACAAACCCTGGCCGAACTGTGTAGATGCATAGGAAAATTTGCTTGCCCGTAAGCAAATTTGTGTTAAGCGACGAAACGATTTTTGAACTTTGGTTCCGAACCGCACGCACTTCTTGCTCGGAGAATTTTGCCGATTCATTCCATCCATTTTTCATGATTTATAAACATAGTTTTGTGACGTATTGGATACGGGGCTTCAAGTAATACACGGCTTTGACAATATGACACATTTATTATAATACTCTGTCTGACTTCGCTCCTCTGAGCTCTAACTTGGAATGACCCGGCACACAGCAGACATACTACCAACACACACACGTTCGTACATCTTCTTGTCACACCTCACACACAGTCTCTTTTCAACACATATCTCACAAGTTTCTTTCGTTAATTTTAAGCATTTCGCATTTGAAGTAGTTTATTATTCTGATTTATTATACTACTACTGCTTTCCCTTTATCCACAACCCAATGGTGCATAGGGCACTGCATTGGTACACCAAGTGCAGTGTTTTCTTGATCATTTTATTACATGAAAGCAAGACGATCAGTCTTACGCTTCAGTACCAGTCCAAGGTATCACACATGAAATATTAATATGAAAAATCTCATGTAAATAAATATTTCATGTTGACCCCCTGCGGGAATCGAAACCGCGACCTCAGGCACGTAGCCAAATGCGTTACCAAATTATTAATTTATTAGATAGGGTATAGAGCCCTGATGAAATTACCCCGTCACTGTAGCGCGAGTGGTATGTTTGCTACAGCACGTATACCACACTGGGATGGGCTACTGAGACTCACACCGAGTTGCAGGCTTTCGTGAGAGAGGCTGATGAAAAGCTCCAACCTCATCATCAGCACAACAGCTTGTGCAACACAGATGGGAATTTGGACATGTGGCGGCATTGGAGTGTAATGTTGTGTGTCCAAACACCAGTGAACTGTCATTTTTTTCTTTTTTCTTAAAATTACAACTCTTACTTTTTAGTTTTATTATTTTTTACTGTAATTAATGATTAGTTAAGTTATGAAATATATATGTATTGTATTCTACCTATGCTATGGCTAACTAAGTATTGCACTAACTGCTTAGTTATGCTGGAATAAACACTATTATTATTAGATATTATTGATATCTCAACAGAGACAGAGAAGAATCTGGAAAACGAATGTGGGTTATCTAGGCGTTTACAGGGCTTATGACCTGTCATTGGCTGGGTTAAGTGGCCACTTGATGTATTACAAACATTCCCCATTCCTGCCGTTCAACTGACAACCATGTATGACAAATTTTTGAAACTTGTATATATCTAAGTTTTGTACAGAATAATCCACCTGCGAGTTGTGTTTTCGACAGATTTTTGATTATATTTTAATATTCTTTTCCCTATAGTGACGTATCTATATGAGAATATTGTTTAAGCATTTTTTTTGGGCGATCTTGGTGTAGGTTAAAGGTCGAAAAGAATATTAAAAAATATTCAAAACCTGTCGAAAACACAACTCGCAGGTGGATTATTCTGTACAAAACTTAGATATATACAAGTTTCAAAAAATTTGTCATACATGGTTGTCAGTTGACGGGCGGAATGGGGAATGTTGTAATACATCAAGTGGCCACTTAACCCAGCCAATGACAGGTCATAAGCCCTGTAAAACGCCTAGATAACCCACATTCGTTTCCCAGAGCTTCTCTGTCTCTTTTGAGATATCAATAATAATCTGATATCAGCCCAGCATGGGTATAATCCAGTAATTTGTCTACAAGTATTTGTATTCATTCAAAATGTTGTTCACTATTATTATTATTATTATTATTATTATAGTGCCAAATAAAATGTTAAAAAGAACTGTAAAATACTTTTTCATTTCTTTCTGTGTGCCTTACATCCTCTTTAGTATAGAAATTTATCATCTGTGACCGAGAAGTGAGGATCATTTTTACGAGGTGATCCTTGCGGAGCGTGAGACACGAGATAAATCTGTATCGATTAATGACGTACGCTGATGGGTAGTCGAACCGACACAGCCCACCAACAACACGCTATAATAATTGGACACCCTAAATTACATTTTCAAAACAAGCCTACTCAAAGAATTTACTTCTACCAGAAGTAAGTACTAACTAACTAACTAACTAAAGGCAGAGAGGATATAACGCCACATCACTCTGTCCTGGCACACTTCTCTTGCTTCCTCCACATTCATACATCTTCTCATGCACTTGTTTTACTTGATCATGCCATGTCTTTCTCGGCCTTCCTCGATTTCTACATCCAGGCACAGCCGCATCATATATTTTTTTTAGCCGTTCTTTCATCATCCATTCGCTCTACGTGACCGAACCATCGTGTAAAAGACCTTTCTTAATTTTGGCGATAATGCTTATCTCAGCCTTGCACTCTGCTCTAATTTCGACATTTGTACACCTATCATACATAGTCTTACCACACATTCGCCTGAGAGATCGCATTTCAACTGCATTCAATCTACTTTCATTCTTCTTTTACCAACACCACGCTTCACTACCAATACAAAAGGGTTGGTACCAGAACTCCATTATGAACTGCCAATTTAGCCTCTTTTGATAAGCACTTTAAGGCACCATTAAATCTGTACTTTTTAGTAAATTCTTTCTTTAAGTTAATGCATTCGTACTTTTGTTTTATTTCGATGGCAAATTACAAAAAAAAAAAACATTTTATTTGACATCGAATCCCAAAGTTGTGAAAAAACATGACCTTGTAAGTCCTTGACCAGGACAAATTTCCTTCATCACTCAAATTGTAACGTGCGGAATCTATCTGGAAAGCTTTGAATCTATCAGTATATGTCAATATTTCTATAAAATAAGAAATAGCCTATAATACAAAAAAAAATGAAAATGTGTCCAATTACTGTTAATTACACGCCTTTAAAAAAAAAACTTTTGGTTGTCTGTAAAGTCGGTTTACGGACGATAATTTTACGTGATAACGTCATAAGAAAACATGGATGAAAAATAGCATACTTTTAAGAATTGAATTATTATAACTGAATTATCATTATTTTGTATAATACAAAGCAGGAGTTATTGAAAAATTATTATTTTTTACATAAATTATCATTTTTTTTGCACTCGTTAATTTCACTTTCACTTTGTAGCTTGTGTGCTGCTGCTGTCTCCCTTCTACTTGGACGCATCGGCTGATGGAGTAGAAGAGAGATAGATGCGTCACAAACGGAACGCTTAGGCCGATCGCGCATCTCTATCGCTTGTTCCGCGCTCTCGCTTGCACACACTCGGCTCAGGCGGAACGTGACAATGAGTCATGCTTTTTCGTGTGTTCGGCCGGCGTTCATCAACTTATTAGACGTTATCACGTCAAAAAAAATTAATAAAAAAATTGTATTAGTCTTTTACTAATTTCGATCAGGTTTTATAAAAGGCCATAAAATGTCTCCTAAAAAATATTTTAAATTTCATAATTTAATTCCAACAATACTTAAATATAACTAGTGTCCAATAGTTATTGCATTCACCCTAAATATAACTATACACATGCTCACTTTGTCTATCAAAACATTAAAACATGAAGAACTACCCTTAAATCCTAGAATTAAGAAATGCGATTTGTGACGTACGATCGTAAGTATTATTAATCATTAGTAATCATTGTATCTCGCTTATTAATAGTCCGATTTATAAAGGGATTACGCCGATGATCGTGTTTTTTTTTGCCTTAAAAATCCACATAAAAAGTATCAAAAACAAGTCCACATAAAAAACATTAAAAAAGACACGAATAACAAGACAACACATAATACGATGCATTTTAGTTCCAAAAATCCCGTGATGCAATGTCTTAACCAATTCAGTTGAATATATCCAAAAATTAGTTACGACAGTGCACCAAGTGACAACTGGAGGTACTGACAACTGGATAATGGACACTGAAACAAAACATAACAACCAAAAAAACACAAATTAACACAAAACTGATGAAAATATTAACACGAAAGCTAGAAGGAACTACATAATATATGCAGTTACATAAAAGAAACAAGAAAATCTACCAGAAGATCTATGTGTCTACCAAGAATAGAGATAAATTACAAAAACTAAAGAAACTTTACATAAAACATAAAAAGAACTTCGGACGTAGATCTTCAATAAAAATCTGAAATTATGAAAAAAACACACTTTTGTTTTAAACTACTTATTTAATTTTAAAATGCCAACCGGTTTCGGAGATACTCCTCCTTCTTCAGGGTTATGTATAACATTATTATACAAAGAAGAAGAAGAAAGAGGATAAATAAGTAGTTTAAAACAAATGTGTGTTTAATTTCATAATTAGGGAAAACTACAAGTGAGTGCCACAAACATTGAGTTAAATTAAGAATCTGAAAAACTACTAGAATATCCATAAGCTTACCAAGAATAGAGATAAATTACAAAAATAAAGAAACTTTACATAAAACATAAAAAGAACTTCGGACGTAGATCTTCAATAAAAATCTGAAATTATGAAATGAAACACACTTTTGTTTTAAACTACTTATTTAATTTTAAAATGCCAACCGGTTTCGGAGATACTCCTCCTTCTTCAGGGTTATGTATAACATTATTATACAAAGAAGAAGAAGAAAGAGGATAAATAAGTAGTTTAAAACAAATGTGTGTTTAATTTCATAATTAGGGAAAACTACAAGTGAGTGCCACAAACATTGAGTTAAATTAAGAATCTGAAAAACTACTAGAATATCCATAAGCTTACCAAGAATAGAGATAAATTACAAAAATAAAGAAACTTTACAAAAAACCTAAAAAGGACTGCGTACATAGATCTTCAATAAAAATATGTAAAACTACTAGAAGATTTATGTGCCTACCAAAGAAAAAAAATTTAAATTACAAAAACTAAAGAAACTTTACATTAAAGATAAAAAGAACTGTTTAGGTACATATGTAATTATCTTGATGAAAAATAACTGAAAGATCCTACGTCTTATAAAAAATTGTAGTGAATTTCAAAAACCAGAGAAACTTAACAGAAAAGCCAAAAATAACTATGTAACTATCGTTATAAAAACGTGAAAAACTACTGGAAAATCTACTACGTCTTACCAAACATTAAATTACAAAAGCTAAAACTATAAAGGACTATGTAGTTAGTTATCGATTATAAAAAAAATACTGGAAGATCTTTTGTGCTTATCAAAAAATAATAGTAAATTACAAAAGCTTAAGAAGCTTTACACAAAAGGTAAGGAAAACTATGTAAATAGTTTTAAAGAAACAACAACAAAAAAAAACTACGACAGAATATTAGGTATTTGCTTACCAAATCATAGTGGTACGAGTAAATTACAAACATAAAGAAGCTTTACACGATAGCTAAAAAGAATGGTGCATTTAAAATTATTATAACTTGATCTTCAATGCATGAATGACTACTGTATTCCTTATTCGGCCCTAAATAGTGCATAGATACACTGCTGTCGGTGTAACAATACAGTGCCCTATGCTCCATTGGCTGCGGATAAGGAGAAAGGAGTCATAGTTTTTGGATCTCCATTTTACCACCCCCGTGGATCTCCATTCACGGCTTGGTATTTACCTTTCATTGGCTGGGTGAAGCGGGTTAGAATAATGCATACTAAAATAGACCTACTTGTTATAAGTAGACAGTTATGTGCGGATGCTGTGGTACTTACTTCGGCCTAGAACAAACAGAAAATTATACAATTAGTACAGCACAAACAATAATATTAAAACAATAATAGGGATACACAAAACAAATAAATACAACACAACACAAAAATACAAAAATGTACAATAGCACAAAAAACTGTACAGGGAGTAACAAAACTCGTGGTACAACACGAAAACTGGTGGATCTACATCATAAAAAAACAATGACTTTTTTCACATGGTGGATATCGATATGTTGGAAAGAGTCCAAAGACGGGCCACTAAGTTATCTCCTAGCCTAAAAAAACAACTTCCGTATGAGCAGAGACTAGAAAATCTTGGTCTCACAACACTGAAGAAAAGACGGGAAAGGGGTGATTTAAATTGAAACATACAAGATAATGAACCGTCACTATAAGTGTAATAAATTGTGTGAAATCTTCCAACTGAAAAACAACGCACGACTTCGAGGCCACAACCTAAGGCTGGAGAAGACCCGGTTTAATCAGAACCCAAGAAAGCATTTCCTGAGCAACAGGGTGGTAGATAGCTGGAACGGGCTACCGCAGGAGCTGGTCATTGCGAATAGTGTGAACGGGTTTAAGAATGGACTGGACAAGTTTAAACCTAACTAACTGTCCGATTTAGGCATATCAGCATTAAGCTGCTCGCCTAATATTAAAAAATTATAATATTTAGGGCCGAATCTGAGCTTTTTTTCTTCTCGTAAAACCCATCCCACGGATGTATTCGGCGGAGCTGATGGGTGCGGGCCTGACGTGGGAGGAGGCGAGATAGCTGGTGACAGGGTCTCCTGGAGGGATCGAGTGATGTCCACATGCTCTACATGGGAGCGAAGGTGGCGAAAGAAGAAGAAGAAAAGCCTTCATAAGTACCGAGGCAGTTTTTGGTTTCTCGGATTTTGCTAGAATGATTTACACTGTTCATTCCTGTGACAAGTTGCCTCAGTAAATCCTTGATTCCTACTCCCATATTCCTTTGTCTATGACTTCCTCTATCCCAAATTCCAACATTTGTCTCTGGCACTATCCTTTCACAACGCGGGTAGACAAAACATTTATATGTGACATTGTTATTTTTGCATCTGTCAAACCGCACGCCTCGCGACCGCATCTTACGCCGCAACCGCATTTTACTCATCGCATCGCATCTATATTCAACTTTGAACTATTCAAAAAATTCATCAGGTTTCAATGCCACAAAATGGCGTTAATATTAAATAAAAAAAAATTAATACAAAAGTAAAAAAGATTCCACCAACCATGTGGTTATCAGTGGATTTCTTTAGTTAGTCTTGGCATATAGAATCATCGTAAATAAAAATAAAACAATGAGAAACAAGATTTGATTTTAGCTGTGAAACTTATACAATATAAAGAATAAACAATATACCTACATACATACATAGGTACATAGGCAATGAGAAGTGAATATTCAAAAGTATCACCTATTTAGTATTTGATTAAATAGATGCTCTTTGGTGGCCCTTTTTTAACAATGCTATCTTACCAATGCTGATTATTTCCCTAGGTAGAGAATTGAAGATTCTGGGGATCGCAACTGGTAATGATCTTTCGCCATAGTAATTATTGAATTTAGGAATGATTAATTTCGCGTTAGTGTCATTGTGTTTTTATTGTAAATTCTTGTGTTCTGTTTGTGATTAGTTGATGTGCAGTGCAGACCAGATTTTCCTGTTTTCATCGTCCATTCTCCATCAAGGTAGGGGCAATTTTATATTGGATTGATTGGTGTGGGTGTGTGGAGCTGGATCCGTTCAGCCATCTTCTCCCGCCTTCATCCGAGACATAAATTCTTTCCCGCAGCAGCAGCTCTCGTCCTTCAGATTAAATCGATAAGAACGCGCTTCGCCGCATCACGCCGATTAAGTAAAAAGTTGCACAAATTCCTATTGAAATTCGGATTTTCTATTGTTTTGTATGTATACGAGTAGTATAAATTTGAGGAAATTAATGATATTTGATTACAATCTGTAAATATTTATAGGAAAAACAATCATCTTACTGAATTTTCTCGAAAGCTATGGGTGAAATCAAAATTTTTTATTCTACAAAGTCGACTCGAAATGTGATGTAGATTCACTGGTTTCCCGCTTGTACATCGAGTTCTGATCGATGAGATGACTGGGATGATTGAAGATCTAAAGGTAGAATCAGCCAAAATTGGACTCAAGATGAATGTAGCCAAGACGAAATTGATGACAAACGTCAACACGGATGGAAAAATTCTACCTGTAGAAAAAGTTGACAACTATGTTTATCTTGGTCACAAAATCACCATTGGCAGAGACAATCAGACCAGCGAGGTGGATAGGAGGATAAATCTCTCTTGGGTGGATTTTGGAAAGCTAAATTCCACATTCCGAAGCTCCATTCCCAACTCACTCAAGACTCGAGTATTCAACCAATGCATTCTGCCCGTCCTTACTTATGGCGCGGAAACAATGACTCTGACCAAGCAATCCTCCCATAAGTTGCAAGTTGCACAGAGGATCATGGAGAGGATTATGCTTGGAATAACATTAAGAGACCGAAAAAGGAACGATTGGATCCGACGCCAGACAAAGGTCTGCGACGTGGTGCAGCGAATTGCTTGGTTGAAGTGGAAATGGGCCGGTCACATAGCCAGAATGACGGACGACAGATGGACGAAACGCGTTCTGGTGTGGAGACCGAGGAGCCAGAGGCCTCAAGGACGTCCACCGATGAGATGGGTGGACGACATCAGGAAGTCTGCTGGAAGACAGTGGATGGGGACGGCGCAGGATCGGGAGGAGTGGAGACGGCAGGGGGAGGCCTATGTCCAGCAGTGGACCTCAACGGGCTGAGATGATGATCGAGTTCTGTTACACCATATATAGATTATTCCCAATTAAAAAAAAAAAAAATCTGCTTATCAAAATATCTGCGTCTATGTTTATCGCAGTGGTGACGCGTAGATTAATTAAATCAATATTATTAATTTTGTATTCCGACGCAGTGCCCTATGCACCATTAGGTGCAATTAAGGGAAACACGCACATGTTACTTTATCATAAAAAAATATTAGACAAAAATAATGTAAGCTGGCGTTGATAAATTGCTTAACGCATCTGAATTACGCATTTTTTATAATTATATCTTTATTCACTGTAATTAAAATATAAAAAATATTGGTTTAAGGTTTCCAATAGCTATGGGCACTGGGACTAATTATTATTCAACCTGATAAGTAAGCAGGGGTTGTCAAATTACGGCTAAATTTGGTAAAAGTACTAAAAATAAAAATGTCGGAAATTGTTCCATCAAATATTCACTAAATAACAGTGAAAATCTATAATATTATTAGCGTAAAAATGATAGAAGTGTACATCAGTATTGTCTGCCGAAAAAATAAATTATTTTGGTTGTTTTTTTCCGATCGGTTCTTAAGAGTGGGTACCTACTTACGATATTTTTGTACATGAGGTATATTTATACGAAAATGGCGCTATATAAATTATCCATAATAATGCCATTTTTTTTGCACATAGGTAACTCAAGTTATAACCTCTGAATTATAACCTATGAATTTATAACTTCAAGACTGTCGCACTGACAGTTCGAAATTTTTTGCGCTTATTAATTTTAAATTAAATATTCCCATTGTAAACATAAATTGTAACTTTTTAAATAACTTTTTGAATATACAAACATAAGAAAATAGAAGCATATTTAAATGATTTGCTCTTCTCTGTTCAAAGTGTCAGGGGTGTTTGATTGTTGTCAACTAAAAATTACATTCGTATACGAGACTGGTCGAGTTACCCGGTAATGCGCTATTTTACTGTAGCCAATAATCGACCAATTACCGTGCTAACTCACCGATACGATACCGATAATGCACGCACTGGCTAGCAAGTATACTAACAGTTATTGATTGTTTTCAACACAAATCTAGTGCATTTTAGGGACAGTGTCTGGATGCCATCTCTGCGGTAATGAATTTGTGTTATCTTTAAAAATGTATGTAAAAGCCCTATGGGCGTAAAAACTTAAAATAAATAAATAAAATAAAATAAGTTTGTTGATAATATAGTTTTAACAATAATATCTTAACATACTCCACATTTTAAAGATTTTAAGATTTCTTCCATCAGTCCTTCCAGATTCTACTCAGGCCTCGGTCGGGCGGCTCTGTGGGCCTCCGTAAATTAGGTTTCTGTTTGTTTCGACCATTTAATAATTAATACATGTATTAATTAATCACAGCGACCCTTGGTATCTACTGTCATCCGGCGAAGGCGTTTCGGCTGGCTAGGCCATATACTACGTATGCCTCCCGAGAGCCGCCACCATGCTTGCCTATTTTACAAGGCATCAGGTTCTCGGCGTCCCGGTCGTCCACTGTTGACAATTCGTCGGCAGTTTGCGTCAGAGCTGCGAGATGTGCACTTGACTTGGGAGGATGCGCGAGAGCTGGCGGCCGATCGCTTGGCCTGGAGGCAGTTTGTGGATTCCATATGGAGCGGATGGATAATGAAATGAATGAATTAATTAATTAATCAATGGTTGGGATTTTTTTAGCCAATCAACTAAGGGTGGAACAACCAAAAATCGAGGCTCAGAAGCGCCGAAAAGCCCCGCAGGGCTACTTATTAATGCCATTGTGATAAGCTCTTCAAGCTCTATCTACTGGTTTCAAAGTTACCGCATGATATAAGCAAGTAAATGTCCGCCTCTTAGCATAGTGGTAGTGCATTTGGCTACCGTGGGTGAGGTCGCGGGTTCGATTCCCGTAGGGGGTCAACATTAAATATTTATTTAGTACCTACATGTGATTTTCATATTAATATTTCACGTGCGATACCTTGGACTTGTTTGAAAGCGTAAGACTGATCATCTTCCCTTCATGCTGCACTGTACTTGGTGTACCAATGCAGTGCCCTATGCACCAATCATTTGAAAAAATTGGTGCAATTCAATAATTATTCTTTTTTTTTTTTTTTTTTTTTATTTTATTACGGAACAATAACAGACAAAAGGATACTAAATATTATACAAAAAAAGATAAAAATATACCTAGGTAGACCAATTGCCCTTTAAAATTGTTCACATCGTGCTTAATCGAATAACCAAAACATAATGAATGATGATGAAAATGTGACATACACACAATGCTTAAGTAAATATAACACACATATAAAAGCAAGAGTGATCACAAATATCTGGCGGACAACCTTCTCTTGAACCCACCTACGGAGCTTCCGAAGATGTCTCTTCTGTACCTTCAGTGCTGTCCCTGTGTATTACATTGTACTCTCTGCACATACGAGAGAGAGGATTGTAACCAAGTATTGGAGGAAAAGCGCTCAACTCTGAAAATGTCTGGATTACGCAGTCGTGACAATGTTTAAATAGTTTGGTTGATACAAGTATTCGGTTGACGACCCCTGGAAGCAGTTTCAATAAGTAATCTCTCAATTAAGAGCCAATAAAGCGGCTCGCGGTCCACAAAGGGGCCGCGCCTTCATTATTTAGATGCGTTTTATTGTAGTTGGTATTAATATAAACTGCCGACCCAATGCAGACCGCCCATGCGCAGTTTACTACCTCTGGATTCCTTAATACACCGCAAATAGTTGATGGTAATGTGATTAAGTTGAGAGTTGTGATATGACCCAGAGAACGGTAGACTTGTATATAAGCGCCGGGCTACACCATTTATGGATTATTACATCATCATCATCAGCGTATGGAATCCACAAACTGCCTCCAGTCCATTCTCCCAAGTCAAGTCCACTACCCGCAGCTCTGACGCAAACTGCCGACGAATTGTCAACAGTGGACGACCATGACGCCGGGAACCTGATGCCTTGTAAAATAGGCGAGCATAGTTAAGGCTCTCGGGAGGCGTGCGTAGTATATGGCCTAGCCAGCCGAAACGCCTTCGCCGGATGACAGTAGATACCAAGGGTTGCTGTGTTCCTTACAAAGTCAAACCACCGCACACCTAAAATTCTTCTAAGACACCTATTCTCTGCACTCAGAAGTCTGCTATCTTGGGCCCTGGTTGGGTGCCACGATTCGCAGCCATAGAGGAGAACAGGTGTGATGCAGGAGTTATAAAGGCGACATTTTGTTTTGACCGAGTAAACATCCGATCTCCAGACAGCTTTCATACTGTTGAATGCGGCGCCCGCTACTCCAAGCCGCTCATTCCAGTTCTTTCTGAACTCTGCCGTTTTCTGTCATGTACGCTCCCAGCTCTCGACCCTTTCGATGACTTGTCCCCACGAAGCCAGGGGGATCTGGGCATCTTGACACGGGCTGTTACACATGACATGGGTTTTACCAGTCATTTTTATTCATACAAAGAAAATTACAGAATTAAAAAATATAGTACACTTCCCTATTGTATCGAAACATAGTAACAAAATTTTCTAGGTGAGCGATTACATTTAAGTATCTGTCATTTTTTGTTATATCGTTTTATTACGCGTGGTACAAAGAAAAATATCCATAATACGTATATCGTCATTTTTTTTTAATCGTTTTAACGCCATCAGTTGCTCGATCACAGATCACTATCGACTCGGTAATAAGCGACGTGATAACGATTTCTTACCCATGGATGTATAACGTTTTTCGTGATCACAATGGAACACGCGTTAAAAGTTATCGATCGGGATTATTAAACGAGCGCATCAAGTCGCGAGCCGTTTCCCGAGATATATCTTCTTCGCACATATCTTCTTTCAATCTTTCTCGAGTGCCGTATTGCATTTAGCCGGCGTTCGGCAAGCAAATATATTGAGAAAAACAGTCGACATAATAAACAATCCGACAAGCGCGTTGACTTTCTTGATTTGACGTTTTGACGTTTAGCCGCGATATTTATTATCATCTATGGTGCTCAGCAACGCGAACGTGGTATGAACGTATGTTCATTGTGATCGGTCAAATGGTTAGCGTTAGCACGTTTTTTAACTACGTCGATAGTTATCTGTGATTGAGCTCCAGGGATACAAAGCAAACAGACGCGTATTTTCTTTCCATACAAAATGATTTTATTGTCAGCCATAAACATATACAATATTTTATCAATAAGTCGGCATCGTAAAATTTGCCTTAATGAGTGATATAATACGGTCCATAATTGCATCAATAAAGCCTTTGAATACGGTCGGAATCGCGGTTAAGAGGGATGCGCCATCACGTGACCTCGGACGTTACCCCATACAATCGTAGTCCAGGATTTTCTCCCTGGAATGTAGCACCAGAGCGGCGATTTTTGCACACTTTTCAGATGTCGACCAGAAGCGTGTTTTAATTGTATTATTTTTTTAAATAATTTATTTGTTAAAAGAGATAAGGAATAAATAAAGAGAAAGAGAGAATAATTTGAATTGAAAGAATCAAAATTAGCAGTACACAACGGAGTTCTGGTACCAACCCTTATAGTATGGTAGTGAAGCGTGGTGTTGGAAAAAGAAGGATGAAAGTAGACTGAATGCTGTTGAAATGCGATCTATGTGTGGTAAGACTATGTGTGATAGGTGTACAAATGTCGAAATTAGAGCAGAGTGCAAGGCTGAGTAAGCATTACCGACAAAATTAAGAAAGGGCTTTACGATGGTCTGGTCATGTAGAGCGAATGAATGATGAAAGAACGGGTAAAAGAAGTTATAATGCAAGTGCGCCTGGATGTAGAAGCCGAGGAAGGCCCGAGAAAGACATGGCATGACCAAGGACGACAAGTAAAAATTGAAAGTGGACATGTGAAAAGTCGGAATAATCGACGTATGTGCATGAGAAGATGCATGAATGTAGAGGAAGCAAACGAAGTATGTCAGGACAGAGTGGTATGCCGTTCTATCCTCTCTGCCTACCACCCCTACCAAATCATTTTTATTTTATTTTCTGTGCTTATTTTTGCGATATTTAAGAACAAAGGTCGGCATTATGACAAAGCCGTCCAATGCCAGACGAGTCTTGTTTCATACTTGATATATTTCATAGATCTATTGATCTTCCAATAACTAGGATTGGAAGTAAATAGCTTATCTATGTAAATAAATATCATTGGCTTCGGTTCGATACCTAAAAACTGAAAAATTCTGAGGAGAAATTCGAGGATTCTGATTCCATGGAGAAGTGACCGCGGGTCACATGAGAGCGCATCCCCTTAAAGGATGCGGTTATCCGAATAATTTATACGGAAACATTGTCTTAGAAATTGGAAGTCGGAAAACAACAATAATAGATGTAATTATATTGTTAAGTTTTTTATGGGGTAAGTAAACATATTAAAAAATAACGAGGGTTTGCCTTTTTAAGCCTTAATCGATCATCGCAGAAAGCTTAGTGTCCATAACGCACCTGAAATTGAAAATTTCAAATGATACAAGTAACCAAAAGCAGAATGTGGTCATGAAACTTCGAAATCTTTAGTAAATAGAAATAATTCGTACCCAATAGGATCGGCGTGCGTGCATAAGAAGATGTATGAAATGTAGGAAACAAAGGAAGTCTGTCGAGGACAAAGCGGTATGCCGTTCTATCCTCTCTGCCTACCCCCTACCAAATCATTTTTATCTATATTTCTGTGCTTATTTTTGCGATATTAAGAAACAAAAGTAGGCCCATTTTGACAATGCCGTCCAATGCTTTTAATATGCTACCTAAGAATTTCTTGGATTGTGTCAAAATTAAAGATAAGGTTAAAATTTAAAGGAATGGCTGACAGAGGAGAGGTTTTTATAAATTCAGGCTGATTAACTATTGATTTTTGCTTAACTGTTAAAATATCTACGAGAAGAAAGAATGTTAGAATGTATGTATATATATATTATAATATATAGGTATATATTTATATTTTTTTTGTATTTTGGTCATTTTTTTGTTTTTATTGTTTTTTCTTTTGTTTAGTTTTTGTTTTATTTTTAATTTTTATATACTGTAGAACCTTATGACAAAACTTGTGTTAGTTTTATAAGGACTACTGTAAAATTTATTTCTTACAATAAAAAAAAATTTAAAAAACCGCGAGTCACACGACAGCGCATCCTCTTAAAGGATGCGGTTATCCGAATAATTTATACGGAAACATTGTCTTAGAAGTTGGAAGTTGGAAGACAAACAATAGAGTGTAATTATATTGTTAAGTTTTTATTAGTAAGTAAACATATTAAAAAATAACGAGGTTTTTGTCGTATTTAGCTTTTTGATGGTTTTGTAAATAGCGGAGGTTTGACTTTGTAAGGGACACAGAAGCGACGGCGACGCACCAACCCCTTGGTATCTTCTGTCATCCGGCGAAGGCGTTTCCCCATATACTACGTATGACTGCCGAGAGGTCAGGTTCTCGGCGTCCAGGACGTCCGCTGTTGACGATCCGTCGGCAGTTTGCGTCAGAGCTGCGGGACGTGGGCCCGACTTGGGAGAATAGGGTCCCAGATTACTAACATAAGATTTGTTATCAACATATAAAAAAAAAGAATTAGGATTGAGATGTCAAATTGTAATTATTAGCCCGTAATGGGTGAAATCCAGTTTTTGTCTACAAGTATTTGGACACACTCAAAATGTTGTTTATAAAAATTAGCTGGTAAAAGTTATAAGCATAACAAATTGAAGATTCATCTTCAGGCGTTTCCTAGTAGGTGATATAATTCGGTAAGAATCTCACTTGCAATCATAAAGGTTTCTGCTAAAATGCTTAGCAATTTTCTCAATGGATGACAGAGAGTGTTCACATGTGAAGCGTCGCCATTTTACTGTATATTGGCAGATATGGATATCAAATACTAGGTGAAATGGGGAATGTTGTAATACATCAAGTGGCCACTTAACCCAGCCAATGAAAGCCCTGTAAACGCCTAGATATCCATATTCCCTTTCAAATTTCTCGTCTCTGTTGAGATGTCAAAATGAATTAAGATTATTAAAACTAAATTAAATTAAACGTCCGACCCTGAGACAGCCTTTAAACTATTGAATGCGACGCCCGCTAATCCAAGCCGCACTCCCAGTTCTCTCTATTGACAAATCGTTTACGTCGGAACTATGAGACGGAGACTTGTCTTGGGAGGATGCCCTCCCTATCAATTAGTTTGGAGCTTCGAACAACAATTCACTAGAAGGGGCGTTTCCATACAAATTTTAAAAAAATACACTTTCCTAGGGTTCCACAAATTAGCTAAAAAAAAATACAAATTCTGCAAAACAAAGCAATGCAATCATATTGAAGTGCAGTAGAAGAACAAACATTAAAAAAATGAATAAACTCTTGAATATTATGTCAGTAGATAGACCAAAGAATTAAATATAATGTTTCTAATGAAATTAACAAAATTGTTAAAGGGATAACTCCAAGATATTTGCAAAAAAAAAAAAAAAAACAATGATTTTTTTCATAAATATGCAACAAGAGGTTCAAAAAATATAAGATTAGGAAAGAAAAGAAAAACCATGTCACAGAATTGTCTAATGTATAAGGGCATTAAAATGTATGAGGAGATGCCAGATGAATTAAAAAACGAACAAAATTTAAAGTTATTTAGGGCTAAGTGTAAAAAATATATGTGTGAGAAATATTAGTGTGGTATATTATGGCTAAATTGAGTTAATAATAATTTAAGGATAAGATAAGTTATGAAAAAAAATAAATTAATTGTAATGTAAAATATATTAGTCTATATAAAAAATTATAAATACTAAATTAATATAATAATAAAAAAATAGTAACACCACTTATTATCAAATTTCACCGTCTAAAACTCCGGCACTTAGGCCAATACACGATACGTGTGACGTAGATGTCTAGTGATGACGTAGATGCCTATTGATGACGTAGTGAGTGACGTAGTGGGTAACCAGACACCTAGATACTGTAGTATACGTGTGGCATGTCACTTCTCTGAAATTCTAGTCCGAAGGTTTGGAAGCAGTTTGTGGAATCCATACGCCCCCACATAAGGAGCGGATATGGTTATGAAGATGAATTATTAATTAACGAAATGACATATTATTGACGAGAAACATTATACGCAGCTACATTGTGTTTTATTAATACAGGGTGTAACAAAACTCGTAGTACAACCCGAAAACTGGTGAATCTACAGCGTATTTAGAGAGGATTGTGTATTATGACTTTTTAATCTAAGCTTGAAAAATTTATTATTTAAAAAAAAAAAAGTTTTCATAAGTTTACTATGGAAGATTAAGTAAAATTGCTCAAATTCTTATTAAAACGCGTTTTTTTACTTTGTTTTCTTTATAAATAGTATAAATTTGACTAAATACATGATATTTGATAACAATTTCCAAAAAACATCGAAAAAAAAACTTCGTCCTCATTTTTCTCGAAAACTAAGGGTCAAATAAAAAAAATTATTCTACAAAATCGACTCCATATATGATGTAGATTCACTGGTTTCCCGCTTGTACATCGAGTTTTGTTACACCCTGTATAAACGGTATTTTTTATCGTGGAGGTAAAATTATTATATTACACACACTTCATTAAACAAAAACCTGATGTTAAAATTGGATTTTATTAATTAATATGTGTTAATTAATATCTTTTGCAAATACCACCCATAAAGGTCTATCTAACAAGTAAAAAATTTAAAAAAATTAGACGACGCAAACACGCATCTGTTCGATACCTAAAATGTGTGAAAAAAATCGTTGCTCTCATGTTAAATTGCAGGTAGAAAATCGAGGAATACGTTTGTATGGGAAGCGGCCGCTAGTCACGTGGTGGCGTATGCTCTTAACCCTACAATACCAGGTGATTAGACCAGATTCAGATTTAGACATAGCGTATCTAGCTTCACATACCTGGGAGCGTACGTGACAGAGAACGGCAGAGTTCAGAAACAACTGGGAGTGCGGCTTGGAGTAGCAGGCGCCGCATTCAACAGTATGAAAACTGTCTGGAGAACAAAATGCCGCCTTTATAACGCCTGCATCACACCTGTTCTCCTCTATGGCTGTGAATCGTGGCACCCAACCAGGGCCCAAGATAGCAGACTTCTGAGTTTTGAGAGTGGATGTCTTAGAAGAATTTTAGGTGTGCGGTGGTTTGCCTTTGTAAGGAACACCGAGGTGAGAGCCACCACCATGCTTGCCTATTTTACAAGGCATCAAGTTCTCGGCGTCAATTCGTCGGCAGTTTGCGTCAGAGCTGCGGGACGTGGACTTTACGTTGACTTTGGAGGATGCACGAGAGCTGGCGGCCGATCGCTTGGCCTGGAGACAGTTTGTGGATTCCATATGCTCCGAGCGGATATGGTATGATGATGATGATGATGGTGTATCTAGATATATGTATCTGATTACTCTAGCGACTTAACATCTTGATCGCTGGGCCGGTATCTGCCTGCCCACACGGTCATGCCCATACGACGTTATATTATTACCGTTGTTGTCTCTCGTACTCCCACAGTTTGGTGGTTAATTCAGACCTCCCGTGGTGCAGTGGTAGGGACGTACACTGTACACACACTAGCACCTGTCGCTAATTAGGTACGATATCTTATAGGGTCAACCTTTGGTACAAGTTTGTAATTAAATGTTAAAAAGTTAAATATTAGGTCCTTACATATGAAATTGGCGTTTTGTATGGGAGGAACATAGTGTTGTTTTTTTTTAAAATATAATATATTATATATTTTATGAAAGTATGTACCATTGCTATCTATGCACTTTTGCCATCTCATAGGTAGTTCATCGATCCCTTTACTAAAATAACCATTCGGACGGGAATCAATAAAATCTTTGAAGTCGGTTTGGACTGCCCCATCGGAGTTGAATTTTTTTCCCTTGCAAGAAGTTATCCAAATTTCGAAAAAAAATATAATCTGTTGGGTCAAAGTCCGGAGAGTACGGTGGATGTCTTAGACATTCCAATTGAAGCTCTTCTAATTTGGTAGCCGCCTGTTGTGCAGTGTGTGGTCTAGCTTTTGCTATATTTGCTTCACTCAATTCGTGAGGTACCCACCTTTCAAGCTTTTTCACCTTCCCAATTTGCTTCAAGTGGATTAAAACAGTTTTATCACTAACACCGCAGCCTGCAGCTAACTCGGACGTGGTTTGCGATGGATCCGCTTCCACAATAGCCTTCAATTCTTCATTATCAACTTTGGTCTCCGGCCGTCCACGGGGCTTGTTCTGCAGGTCGAAATTTCCAGAACGAAAACGTTGGAACCAAAAACGCACTGTGTTTTCTTTTGCGGCACCGTCACCATACACATCATTAATCCTTCGAGCCGTTTCTGCAGCACTGGTGCCACGGTGGAACTCGTACTCGTAAATAACGCGATATTTCAAGTTTTCCATTTTGTAAACTGAGTGACGCAAAGAAAAGAAACAATTGAAGAAAAAACAAATGAATTGTAATTTTCGAAACACAAATACTTGAGTACATAGCTGTATAAATTTGAATTTGGAATTCCTAACCAAAGAGAAGATATTTGAGATCAAAGTTGCCTGTACGGCAAAACGCCAATTTCATATGTAAGGACCTAATATATGACTTTTTTTTACCTTGCTTATGATGCACAAGGTTCATATTTCATCAAATGGATTTTCTATCATTGACTGTTCTTAATTGATTATTTACATCAGATATTATTGGTATCCCAACAGAGACAGAGAAACTCTGGAATCGAATTATTATTATTAATTATTATTTTATTTTTAACAACATTTTGAATGAATACAAATACTTGTGGACAAATTACTGGATTATACCCATGCTGGGCTGATGTCAAATATGCCTTTTGTGATATCAGAATAATGCTTAACTATATTCTCAACAGATGTCACTATGGGGAAAGAATATTAAAAATATTTAATATCTGTCGAAAACACAACTCGCATGTGGATTCTTCTGTACAAACTCAACATATATACAAGTTTCGAAAATTTGTCATACATGGTTGTCAGATGATGGGTGAAATGGGGAATGTTGTAATACATCAAGTGGCCACTTAACCCAGCCAATGACAGGTCATAAACCCTGTAAACGCCTAGATAACCCACATTCGTTTCCAGAGTTTCTCTGTCTCTGTTGAGATATCAATAATATCTATTATTTTATTGTTTTTACGCCCATACGGCTTTTACATAGACATTTTTAAATGATTACACAGTAGGTGGCTATTCATTAACGCCAGAGATGGCATCCAGACACTGTCCCCTAAAATGCACTAGATTTGTGTTGAAAACATCAATATTGTTAGCCAGTGCGTGCATTCTTCGTATCGGTGAGTTAGCACTGTAATTGGTCGATGATTGGCTACAGTAAAATAGTGCATTACTACGGGTTACTCGACCAGGCACTCGCATACTAATTAAATTTGTTAGTTGACAACAATGTGGATTATTTAGGCGTTTACAGGGCTTATGACCCGTCATTGGCTGGGTTAAGTGGCCACTTGATGTATTACAACATTCCGTAAATTTCGGAACTTCTATTAGTATGAATTATCACGCTTTGTTTCACATTACAAGTGATTTTTCTCACTGGTGACATCTGTTGAGAAGATTGTTAAGCATTTTTGGCAATCAACTTTTATTGGTGTAGGTAAGGCTCATCCGAACTAAATTACTTACTAGAAGACGCCTGAAGATGTCTCTCCAATTTTTATTTGCTTTATATTTTAACCAGTAAATCTTTTTTATAAAATTTTGAATGTATACAAATACTTGTAGACAAATTACTGGATTAATCCCAAAACAGGATACCTACTACTATCCCACTATTATTTTAAAAAAAATAAATAAATAAATACAACGTTTATTACCATTTACCTAATTGAATTTTCTAACACCATTTAAGTACTTTTTTTCGCAGACCATTTTGTAGTTTTTACGCTCCAAGACCATATGTTTTTCACCTCTCTTCTGCATACTTGTTTTCATACATTTTTAAAAATACTTTTGTATATTTTTTTATGTTTTATTTATATTTTGCTTACGACACCTGTCCATATTAACGGTAACATATTCTTAAAATATTTATTAATTGTTTTAATTATTATCGTGGCAAGAATAACTACACTTTCAATATATTAAACAACTTTGTCAATTAATTATCAATGATAGAATATATAAAACATGTTATATTTTATTATATTATAATTTATACACAAACATTTCCTAGTTTTTGTATAAATAATCTACGCCTCTTATTAATTTATATACAGCCCAGTTATAGTTGAAGAATTTGTATATTTGGGAAGTATGTTTACAAGAGACGGAAATGTGGATAAAGACATTGAGAGAAGGGTTAGTGCCGGACACAGAGTTAATGGTGCCTTGAAATCGATAGTGGCAAATAAGAACTTATCGAAAGAAGCAAAATTGGCAGTACACAACGGAGTTCTGGTACCAACCCTTATGTATGGTAGTGAAGAGTGGTGTTGGAAAAAGAAGGATGAAAGTAGACTGAATGCTTTTAAAATGCGATCTATGTGTGGTAAGACTATGTATGATAGGTGTACAAATGTCCAAATTAGAGCAGAGTGCAAGCTGAGATAAGCATAATCGACAAAATTAAAAAAGGGCTTTTACGATGGTTTGGTCATGTGGAGCGAATGAGTGATGAAAGAACGGCTAAAAGAAGTTTTAATGCCTGGATGTAGAAGCCGCGGAAGGCCGAGAAAGACATGGCATGACCAAGTACGTCAAGTACTTGAAAGTGGTCATGTGAAAAAGTCGTAATAATCGGCGTATGTGCATGAGTAGATGTATGAATGTAGAGGAAGCAAAGGAAGTCAGTCAGGACAGAGTGGTATGACGTTCTATCCTCTCGTTCGTTAGTTAGTTAGTTAGTTAGTTAGTTAAAGCCCACTTTATACGGAACAGAAAACTGTACAGTTTCTTGTGCAGTCTGCAAACTGTCCCGTATAAAGCGAAAACTGTGTGGAATATTGAATGGCCGATGCGACATTCAGTATAAAGTGCGCTTAACACAGATATAAATCATCTTGGAAGTCAAGAAACGATAAATGCATATATTTATCATTTCTCTACTTTATATGTGTGTATAAAAAATAATTGACCCCCTCGGGAATTGAGCCCGTGACCTCATGCACGGTAGCCAAACGCGCTATCCACTATACCACAAGGGGAATTAGCTAGCAGGTTGGTAGAAGTTTGGAAATAAATACATATAACTGAAGTATTTAACTTCTCCTATGTATTGAGATTTGAAATATTAATCACCATTACATGGAGAAACAAAACTCGTAGTACAACCTGAAAACTGGTGAATCTACATCATATTTGGAGTGGAATGTGTAATATGACTTTTCAATCTGAGCTTGAAATTTTTTTTTTCTACTTGTGAAAGCTTTAGTACCTACCTACTGCAGATTAAGAAAAATTCTAGAAAATCTTTAAAAAAATGCAGTTTTTGACGTGATAACGTCTAATAAATCAATAATGAGCGCGGAACAAGCGATAGATGAGGCACGAACGGCCTAAGCGTTTCGGTTTGTGACGTATCTCGTTCTGCTCTTCTATCTCTCTTTCCATCTCCCTTAATGCAATCATCTCGGCCGATGCGCTACATGTATCCGAAAGTAGAGGGGTCTTACGCTTCAACAGCAGACAAGCAAACAAGAAAACAGATGTAAAAAAAAATGAAAATTAACGAGTGCAAAAAAAAATGACAATTTCAAATTATTAAGTTAACTTCCTGCTTTTGTATTATCACAAAATAATGATTAATTCAGTAATATAAATTCAATTTCATTTCTATAAGAGTAATGCTATTTTTCATCAATGAGGCTTTTTTCTATATGAACGTTATCACGTAAAATTATTCGTCCGTATAAAACCGACCTTACAGACAACCAAAAGTTTTTTTTTTTTTCGTTTCTCTTTATGGATATCTAACTAGTTTTTTTTTGACTCAATAAATTGACATTGTCATTTGATAACAAATTTGCGATAACAATTAGCTACATTTATCTAAAAAAAAAGTCGACTTCATACTCAATATTTTCTCGAAAACTGTAGGTTCAAATCAATTTTTTTTTTTCCATGATAAATCGTCTCCAAATACTTATGTAGATTTTCACATGGTTTCCCTTTGTACATCGAGCTTTGTTTACACACCCTTGTATTTTAGTTCTGCGTAACACACCACCAGACAGTTTTTCAATCAAGTCAGTCGAAAATACTTTAATAGATTCATTATCTGATCCCAGACGACAAGGCGATCAGTCTCACGCTTCATTTGGCAGCCCAAGGTTGGACACTAGTAACAAGTAACAACACTCGGGTATTTGGTCAGGGTATTACACTGTAAGGGCACGATGGAGACCCCACGTACAGCCGCTTCGTGTCAGGACAAAACACTGGAGGTATTAGGCGCCCATTCAGAACTTAGCTCTATTTTAGTTCATTGTGCTTTTATAACCTCTTCAGCCCGATGCACGTACAATTTATTCTTCTTTAAGAAAAATCTTTATTTTTTTTTTAATTATACAGAAAGGTGGCGACTCACTCAGTAGCGACCCATGACAGTGATCTGGTCCCCGACTCACTAGATAATAACCTCGTGTCGAATCAGGGCATCTTTTAATAATATTTATTTTTACATGTGTGTTATTTTCATTAATATTTCAAATGTGATCCCTTCGAACTGGTTCTGAAAGCGTAAGACTGATCATCCTACCTTCGTGTAATTAAAAACGATCAATATACACTGCACTTGGTGTAACCAATGCAGTGCTCTATGCACCATTTGGGTGCAGATAAAGGAAAAGGTTGTAATTAATTACTAATAAATAATGATGATCGGGGTAGAAAACTAACTATACATACCCTACTACTGTTAATTTGGGCCGACTCTGGGTTGGTTTTGGGTGATGGAAACAATGACAATTATAAATACATAAGCCGAGACAGGTGGTAGGGGGCAATGAAAGCATTTGTTTGCGTACATATACGTAAAATTCATCCGTATTTTTTTTATCACACTAACAATCTTAAAATCGCGGTTTGGCTTGTTGAAAAAATCGTAAGAGTTGGCTGGACTGGAAATCGACTCAATAGTCTTTAAAAGCAGTCTAGGGAAAGGGTGGGGCTTTCATTGGTGTCCTCGAGACAGACTATAGTAGTATTTATAAAGATAATAAACGTTTTTGAAAAACATTTTGAATGAATACAAATACTTGTAGACAAATTCCTGGATTATACCCATGCTGGGCTGATATAGATAACCCACATTCGTTTCCAGAGCTTCTCTGTCTCTGTTGAGATATCATTCAATAATATCTGATATCAGCCCAGCATGGGTATAATCCAGTAATTTGTCTACAAGTATTCGTATTCATTCAAAATGTTGTTCAAAAAATATTTACTGGTTAAAATAAAAAAAGTAAAAATAAAATTTAAGAGACATCTTCAGACGTCTGCTAGTAAGTAATCAAGTTCAGATTCGAACCTTAAACTACACCAATAAAGTAGATCGCCCCCAAAAAAAAAAAATGCTTTAAACAATATTCTCAATAGATGTCACTATAGAGAAAGAAATATCAAAAATATTCGAAATCTGTCAAAATAACAACTCGCAAAGCGGATTGTTCTTTACATCTAAGATATATACAAGTTTCAAAAATTTGTCATACATGGTTGTCAGATGACAGGCGGAATGGGGAATGTTGTAATTACGTCAAGTGGCCACTTAAACCCAGCCAATGACAGGTCATAAGCCCTGTAAACGCCTAGATAACCCACATTCGTTTCCAGAGCTTCTCTGTCTCTGTTGAGATATCAATAATATATAAAAAACGTTGCCCAGGTCTTAGGAGGTTGTGTCATAATATTAATAACTGACGTTTCGGTAGCTGAGATAGAAAGATACTGATGAATCATTCCAATATAAAAGCTGGCAATAAGACTTTTTTGGACATTGGTAGGTTCATTATGTTATATAATAGACCAACAATGATCGTTCGAACACGATCTCTCAGACTAATGTGCGGTAAATTTATTATTAACCATGAGAAAAAAGAAACGCCAGATTCCTTATACCTGCTACTACTACCGCTATTACTACTCTCTCCCTTTATCAGCACCCCAATGGTGCATAGGGCACTGCATTGGTACACCAAGTGCAATGTATAAAAAAAGTTTTAATCAGTAACTGTTTAAGCCGTTTTTTTTTGGGCTCTACTAGGTATTGATTCTTTTATTTTTAATTCACGGGGTAGTTTATTATATATTGGGATCGAGAAATGTTCATAAGGGATTTTTTGCCGAATTTTGTGGATCGAAATTTTGGAATGTGGAGGTTTTTCGAATTACGTGAATTGTGACCATGAAGCTCAGAGTTAAAATTGTGTTTTAAACTTGTATGTGCTGAATGATTCAATATGGCGAATATAGTATTTGTGATTTCATGTAATGGTATTACTTTGAATGGGAGTATAATACTTCAATATGTATTAAGCTCATAACATTAAATAAAAAATATAAATGATTCCATTAGAAAATTAGCGTTGGTCGTCTAATCGTCTTGCCTTCGTGTAACAAATGATCCACTGTACTTGGCGTACTAATGCAGTGCCCTATGCACCATTCTTTGCGGAGAGAGCACGGTACGAACGAAAAAAAACACTCAGATATTATAATCGCGTGAAAAATAAATTAAGTGTGGTGGTTAATTCCAGGGATAAAATCGGAGAGTACGATTGTAGACAGAGCGGCCTCGGTCACGTGACCGCTAATCCTCTCATAATCCGAATGTAAATACTTTTGTGTGCTGGATTGAGTGATCACTCGGCTTTGTGCATGTGAGGTGTATTATATATACGCGTCTGTGAGAGAGTGTGTGTGACTCCAACACACCCCAATAATAGTCATGGGTGGTAAGACTACAATGTTGGAGTTGCGACTGTACAATAATAATTAATATGCTGTATTATTTGTATATAATTTATTAAAGTTTAATAAAAATAACTTTAAATTTTTTATTTAACTTTAATTAGTTATAAACTTTTTACTGAGGACAATAAAAAATTTAGAATCTATGAAAACTATGAAAATTTTGTATATTGCTTTAGTAAGAAGTCAGCTTGAATATAACTCGGTCATTTGGTCTCCTTATTACAGGGTTCACGTAAAGAACATTGAAAGAGTCCAACAATTTTTAATTAAATATTCCCATTGTAAACATAAACTATAACTTTCTAAACAACTTTTTGAATATACAAACGAATATTAAATGATTTGCTCTTTCTGTTCAAAGTATTAAAATCTATGTTTGATTGTTGTCAACTAACAAATTTAATTAGTATACGAGTGCCTGGTCGAGTTACCCGTAGTAATGCACTATTTTACTGTAGCCAATCATCGACCAATTACAGTGCTAACGCACCGATACAAAGAATGCACGCACTGGCTAACAAGTATACTAACAATATTGATGTTTTCAACACAAATCTAGTGCATTTTAGGGAACAGTGTCTGGATGCCATCTCTGGTGTTAATGAATAGCTACCTACTGTGTAATAGTTTAAAATGTCTATGTAAAAGCCCTTCCACTAAGTAATGTCAATAAAAAATATAAATCAAATATGGTGTATTCTTGTGATATGGCCCAGCCATCCGAAACGCCTTCGCCGGATGACAATAGATACTAGGGGTTGCTGTGTCCGTTGCCTCGCCTCTGTGTTCCTTACAAAGTCAAACCACCGCACACCTAAAATTCTTCTAAGACACCTATTCTCTGCACTCGGAAGTCTGCTATCTTAGGCCCTGGTTAGGGCCACGATTCGCCATATACTACGTATGCCTCCCGAGATGCTTGCCTATTTTACAAGGCATCAGGTTCTCGGCGTCCTGGTCGTCCACTGTTTAAAAATTCGTCGGCAGTTTGCGTCATAGCTGCGGGACGTGCACTTGACTTGGGAGGATGCACGGGAGCTGGCGGCCGATCGCTTGCCCTGGAGGCAGTTTGTGGATTCCATATGCTCCACATAGGGAGCAGATATGGTATGATGACGATGATAATTGTGATACCTTGTACTGGTGTAAAATTCGAAAATAAGAAAACATTGATGAAAAATAGCATACTTTTATGAATTGAATTGAATTATTATTACTGAATTATCATTATTTTGTATAATACAAAGCAGGAGTTAATTGAAAATTATTTTTTTTTCCATAAATTATCATTTTTTTGCACTCGTTAATTCAAATATTTGTTTACTTAAATTATACATATTAATTACAAGTAACAATGTGCTATTAACAATTTATTTCATTGGTACACAATGAAAGCTGGTGTGTTGCTGCTGTCTACCTTCTACTCGGACGCATCGGCCGATGGAGTGGAAGAGAGATGGATGCGTCACAAACCGAACGCTAAGGCCGATCGTGCCTCTCTATCGCTTGTTCCGCGCTCTCGCTTGCACACTCGGCTCAGGCGGAACGTGACAATGAGTCATGCTTTTCCGGTGTTCATCGATTTATTAGACGTTATCACGTCAAAAATAAAGTTTTTTTTTTTTTTTTAATAGTTTCGATAGGGTGACCGGGCGCCGCGCGGCACAGTGTCTCGGCCCAGCAGGCGTCATGGTCGCCCCAGTTCCCGGGACCACACGCGCTGTAAACTCGTTTCAGCTGAAGGCACGAATTGAGTCATTCACCATAATTCCGACGAGAGTATTAAAAAAAAAGCATGGTCACAAAATTAAATAAAAATGTACCTTTTAGTAACAAGTAAACATGGCCCGTGTGGATTTTGTTTAAATTAACGCGGTTCCCATGGATTATCGCCTCTTAGTCTAGTGGTAGCGCGTTTGAATCCCATAGGGGTCAATATGAAATATGTATTTATTTATTTTAATGTTTTATTTTTATATCCCTACAGAGATGAGGTAGAATTTTTTTTCAAATTCAGGGATATGGATATTCGAGCTTTTACAGGGCTTATGACCTGTCATTGGCTGGGTTAAGTGGCCACTTTTTGTACATAAAGTTACATACACGCTCGAATATCCATATCCCTGAATTTGAAAAAAAATCTACCTCATCTCTGTGGGGATATATAAAAATAAAATATATACCTACTCCAGTCTTGGGATAAATCCAGATTTGTGTACAAGTATTTGAATACGACCCAAAATGTTGTTATTTTAATGTGTTTTTCACATATTTTTTTTCATTTGTGATTGAAGTGTGAATCTGATCATCTTCAATTTAATTTGTACGAGGGTGAAGCTGAAATTCCAGCCGTCCATACGCTTTGTAGCTGCAAGACGAATTGGAGTTCAGCACTTCGCATATATATTAAATATCCTGAATAAAGGATTCATAAATTGGGACTGGAATGAATTCGGAATATTGAATCCCTTGAGGTGATATCTCCTTGAAATTGCGCTTAATAAATGATCCAAATAAGAATAATAATCTTGCTTCTATGTGCATTGTGCAGGTAGGTACCAATGCAGTGCCCTATGCACCATTGGGTGCGGACATTACGAATAGGGGAAAATAGCATCAGAAGTATAATGAAATTTATTAATTTAAATATTGGTTTAAAACATAATTTTTGCACATGCCTTTTTTGTACATTTTTATTTATTTTATTTTATTTTTATTGTTTTAACGCCCATAGGGCTTTTACATAAACATTTTTTAAATGTTACACAGTAGGTAGCCAAATAAGAAACAAAAAATGAAAAAGAAAATACATCCGAATATTCGATTTGGCAAGAAAACTTATGCTAAGTAAAAATACAATTTGATATTAACTGGAGCAAGTTACAAATGGTTAATTAAAAATACAATAAGATAATAATAAAACAATATAAAATTAAATGGAGCAAGTTGCAAATAGCACACGTTCCTATGAAAAAAGTCTACAGCTAGTAAAATCCTTTTTTTTTCTTATAAAATTCTTATAATATTATGTTTACACTTATTAGGTAGGTACCTACCTATTTATAATGTGTAATTTACATTTTTTTTAAAAATATTTGACTGGCGATGAGGCGTAAGACTGATCATATTGCCCTCTTGTAACAAACGACAATGCGCAATGCTAAGACACATAGTTCACTGCACTCAGTCTACCAATGCAGTGCCCTATGCATCATTGGGTGCGGACAAGAGAAGGTAGTACCTAGTAGTAGTAGTATACAGGGTGTAACAAAACTCGATGTACAAGCGGGAAACCAGTGAATCTACATCATATTTGGAGTCGATTTTGTAGAATAAAATTTTTTGATTTGACCCTTAGTTTTCGAGAAAATTGAGTACGAAGTTGAATTTGATTTCGATTTTTTTTTTGCAAATTGTTATCACTAACTAACTAACTAACTAACTAACCATCACGCCATTTCCCCGAAGGGGTAGGCAGAGAGGATAGATCGCCACACCACTCTGTCCTGGCATACTTCTCTTGCTTCCTCCACATTCATACATCTTCTCATGCACGCACGTCGATAATTCCGACTTCTTACATGCCCACTTTCAAGCACTTGTTTTACTTGATCATGCCATGTCTTTCTCGGCCTTCCTCGACTTCTACATCCAGGCACAGTCGCATCATATATTTTTTTAGCCGTTCTTTCATCCATTCGCTCTACATCAAATATCATGTATCAAATATCATGTATCAATTATCAAATATCATGTATTTACTCAAATTAATACTATCCATGAAGAAAACAAAATTAAAAAACACGTTTTAATAAGAATTTGAGCAACTTTACTTAATCTGCCACACTTTTGAGAATCAATTTTTCAAGCCCAGATTAAAAATTCATTTTACACAATCGTCTCAAAACACGCTGTAGATTCACCAGTTTCCCGCTTGTACATCGAGTTTTGTTACACCCTGTATGTTTAATAAAACATGTTTTACTAAAACTCTTTGTATTCATCATATTTTTACTCGAAGGAGGATTTCATTGTTTTTATTTTTAAATAATTTTAACAGAGATGTCATTTAACTTAATGATTTAATTAACCTATAAATATAAATAAAGCTTCTTAATTACCGTATAAATATGCAAATTTATTAAATTTTATTCAATAAATTGCTTCTAATTATTCGTAAAAACATCTGTGTGGTCACGG
>JAGVSP010003940.1:0-34217 GCA_022494985.1 Micrasema minimum
TGTAAAATTATATATGTAATCAAATAAGAAATAAGAAAATTGATATTTATTGAATGCTTTTAAAAACGTAAAACACAAATGCTTAACATATTTACACTATTAGCTATATTAACAATTTCCTGTGTGCAAACATACGATAGTAACTTACAATCGTGCTTTAAAAAAATACATATTTAGCGTGTTTTTTGACAGACTGTACAGTTTCCGGTCCCGTATAAAGTGCGTGTTAGATGCACCCACACTACTACTACTTTCCCTTATCCGCACCTAATGGTGCATTGGGCACTGCATAGTTACACCAAGCGCAGTGTCTCTTGATCATTTTATTAGATGAAAGTAGGCTGATCAGTCTTACGCTTCAGAACCAGTCCAAGGTATCACACATGAAATATGAATATGAAAATCACATGTAAATACATATTTCATGTTGACCCCCTACGGGAATCGAATCCGCGACCTAATGCACGGTAGCCAAATGCAGTAGGCGGACACTTAACATTAACAACACTGGCTGTCCAAATCCCGGGTTATTTACAAATAATGAGTCTACTTAATTTAAACCAACTGAAGATTAATTTATTTTCCTCTGGATGCAAATGGGCAAAAGTTTTCTTTGGTTGACGTTGTATTTACAAGGCAGGCTTTCACGGACATGTTGGTTGTACTTGGGCTGACCTCTAGAGCCTTCCGTTCTAACAAATCACAGTCACCGCGTGTGTGCCATATGCCATACTAACTGTGTGCCGTATGGGGCCTCGTTTACACGGGTATTATACACTGTGTAACAAAACTCGATGTACAAGCGGGAAACCAGTGAATCTACATCATATTTTGAGTCGATTTTTACGGTAAATTTTTTTGATTTGGGTTTTCGAGAAAACCAATTTTCTAATAAAATAAGAAGTTGGTTTTTTTTCGATAAATTTTTGCAAAATTGTTTTCAAATATCTTTTATTTAGTCAAATTAAAAGTATCCATCATCATCATCTCAGCCCGTTGAGGTCCACTGCTGGACATAGGCCACCCCCTGCCGTCTCCACTCCTCCCGATCCTGCGCCGTCCCCATCCACTGTCTTCCAGCAGACTTCCTGATGTCGTCCACCTATCTCATCGGTGGACGTCCTTGAGGCCTCTGGTTCCTCGGTCTCCACACCAGAACGCGTTTCGTCCACCTGTCGTCCGTCATTCTGGCTATGTGACCGGCCCATTTTCACTTCAACCAAGCAATTCGCTGCAATGAAGAACAGGAAAGTATCTATAAATAAAACAAAATTAAAAACTCGCATTTCAATAAGAATTTGTGCAATTTCACTTAATCTGAGGTACTAATGAAAGCTTTTGAGGAGGAGAAAAAAAATAATTTTTAAGTTCAGATTAAAGTCATATTACACATTCGACTCCAAATATGATGTAAATTCGCCAGTTTTCGGGTTGTACTACGAGTTTTGTTACTCCATGTATTATTAAAAATATTTTCGTGTTTTTTTAAAAATGTTTGACGCTTAAGGTTGCTTAATCCGCCTTTATAATACCCAGCTAAACTAGGCCGTACACAAGTAACTTGTGTTTGAGTCCCTCTGCCAACTAAATAATACGGTTCCGGATCTGGTCAAGGGCGCTTTATAATACTCTATAGTCTACTCGTATGTCAGGTATTTGTAGGTAGATTACTATTTCCTTCTTTTAAAAAAGGAATGCCGAGGAAAACTTCAGGCAAAGGAAGTTGTTTGTCAAAGCGAAAGGTTAAGGCCGAATACTAAACATTTCTGGAATAACTTGGATTATTTTAAGGTTTTGCAATTTTAGATTTTAGATACTTTTATGGTAATGAACCTGGTAAAAGTAAACGACATGTTGTCAACAACATTTTAAATGTATACAAATACTTGTAGACAAATAACTGGATTATACCCATGCTGGGCTGATATCAGATATGATTGATACCCCAACAGAGACAGAGAAACTTTGGATGCGAATGTGGGTTATCTAGGTAGTTATCTTGTAGTAAGTAATAAAGCTCAGTAGAGCCTTACCTACACTAATAAAGATGATTGCCAAAAAAATGCTGAACAATCTTCTGAACAGATGACACCAGTATAGAAAATTTCGGTAATGCGGAACGACGCCGACGTAGACGAGTTCAATATATATCAGTTCCAAAATTTGTCATATATATGGTTATCAGATGATGAGCAGAATGGGGAATGTTGTAGTACATCAAGTGGCCACTTAACCCAGCCAATGACAAGCCCTGTAAACGCCTAGATAACCCACATTCGCTTCCAGAGTTTCTCTGTCTCTTTTGGGATATCAATAATATCTGACATGTTGTCACTTCAACAGCTGTGTGCGTATGGTACATAAAATTATGTACGTGTATTTTATCACGTTTTAATTTTATTGATTTACCACCTACACAGACCGGGAGGCCAATAACAGACGATATCAACAGCACAAACACCCAGGTTTGAGTAAAATCACTTTTGTTATTTGTGTTTTCACCGGAAATTGAACCCACATCCTCCGTATCGTGAGCCCGCTCAGCTATTACGCTACGTTGGCCGCCAATTATTACTTTAAAAGCTTCTTATTAAAATGGATTTTTTACGAGTGATATTGACTTTGCAAATAAGAAATCAATTGAGAAACAACGAAAAAGTAAACATTAAATTTACAAATAATGGACTATAACTAAATAGCAAATATGGTAGTCAATTTTGTGAATAAAGCTTGTAGGTATATACTACCTTCACGCGAAGCCAACTTCAACCAGCTCTGTTTTAGAATTCCGTGGAACTCACTGACATTTTAGAAAATCAAATGAAAAGTGCGATTTTCATAGAATTAAACAATAATAGGCGTAATTAGTTATCTTTGGTGGCCATTTAATATGTACACGCATGAAACCTTGATTTATTGCAAGTTTATGAATTTTTAATAAAAATATGAGGTAAAATGCAAAGTTTCATAAAACACTATACATTTTCGATCGAAGATTACTTCTTGCGATTGCTACATATGCATTAGATATCGCCTTAGATGCATTAGAGTACATTGTTAATTTTCATTTTTCAGCTGAAAGAATCTATTTTGCATGTAAAAGCATCATCATAATTCCGAAGTGCTGCATTGAGTTCATAATATAATTATGAAGGAAGTTTGTACTTCCTTAGATTAAAAATAAATTATACCACTGGTACTAGTGATGCGAATAGCTATTCGTTAATGATAACCAGGAATAAGGGTTATTTCAATGATATTTGAATAAATTCAATAGTATTTCGAATGAAACTAACACGAGGCGAGCGTTACAACTTTCGATGTTGGATTTATTAATAGCCCAAACCATCGAAAAAATTATCACATATCTCTAAACTATTTTCTAGGGAAATCCGACGACCGATTTATGAAAAAAATAACCATTCTAAAAAAAAAAATATGGGAGGTTCAATTTTGTCATTTTTTTCATCTTTCAGGGTAAACAAAATAAAAACAACTAATATCTAATTCAAAATCACATCAAATTCAAGAAATAGGCAAGCCAGTTTTTATTTTATTATTTTACTTTTCCGAAAAAAAACACTAGTTACCTTAGATTTTTAGATTTTTTCTAGTCTCAATATTTAAACAATTTAAGATCTATCCATAAAATTACTAAAGCTACTGATTCGAAATATTTTTAGGTGATTTCTAAATCATACGCATTCCCTATTTACTTGCTATATATTAATGCACCAGCTTGCATTGAGGTGGATGAAAATATAATCGTCTGAAAACAGGCTCGCGAGCTTTCGGCGCCTTAACAAATACATACCTATATCTAATCCAATTAGAAGGTAGTCTGACTACCGCCGCGCTACTGGCATATAGCAACTCCCCACCTCTCGCATTAAAACCCCGATAAAATTTGATTAAGCCGGACTGCAGTATAACTGATTCGAATATATTTTTAGTGTTATTTCTAAATCATGGGAAGTCACGGCATTCCCATGACTGAAAGCTCACAAGAGGCAGCCATCTTTTTATTCATCATGTAAGACATTAGACTTTTAGATTTTTTTTGTATCTTTTTTCGATACATTGCCACGTTTTTTCTACATACGCCTGATTCTAATCGTTATTTCCGTGTCGACTTAAACATGATATTTAATGTATCGATTTTAGTAGGTTATTTCTGAAATCTGATTTCCCTTGACTAAAGCTGACGATTACTAACCGACTGCAGTATACTTCCGAGAACTATTAGCGTGACGTAATAACTGCTCAGCGCATAACATTAATGCATTTCACTGCTATGTAGATTACTCACCTACGAGTATATGGCATGAATTATTAACACCATGTTATGAGGGTGGATTCTAAAGTTTGTGGTCTGACGTCAAATCGCGAGCTTTCGGCGCCTATTTCTTTTAAAACACAATAGGTATAATATTTATGGACTCGCCTCGCATATTGTTCCACCTCGTAGTGTAGTAGTGAACTAGTAGTCGACTACCATGCATGAAGTCACGGGCTCGATTCCCAACGGAGTCAATGTGAAATGTTTATTTCATTGTGACTTTTCACATTCAATATTTGATCGTCTTCATGTAACAAATGATGCTAATTGCTTATGTATCAATGCAGTGCCCTATATTCTATATCGTATATTCCTTTTTTAAAAAAAAAATATTACCTAGGTAAACTTGAATAAAATCTACTCGTATCTTAAACGTTTTAAATTATGGTTTTTCAACAAATTTACTGATGTTCAATCGCATAAGATGGATTAAAATATGTCAAAGACAAAAATTAGTTGAATACATGTATTTTTTTTTTAAAATATTACCCTTTTCTTCTGAGAAAAAGTACTGACTTTTCTTTAGTTTACTTTATTTATAAATTGCTTCACCTTGCTTTCCTAAGAAAGTATTTCTTCTGTTTTGAACCAAATTTAAATTTTCCGAATATTCCTCTCTTTATTATTTTAATTTTTTTTAAATTTTATTTTGTTAGGAACAAATAACAGACAAAAGATATAAAAATATATTACAAAAAATATTTTAAAATATGCCTAATATGACCAATTGCCCTTTAAAATTGTTCACATCGTGCTTAATTGAGTGACATACACACAATGATTAAGTAAATATAATGATTAAGTAAATATAAAAGCAAGAGTGATTACACATATCTCAAGAACAACCTTTTCTTGAACTCGTCTACGGAGCTTCCGAAGATGTCCATACCTTCAGTGCTGTCCCTGTGTATTACGTTGTACTCTCTGCACATACGAGAGAGAGGATTGTAATACCCTGTATTGGAGGAAAAGCGCTCAACTCTGAAAATGTCTGGATTACGCAGTCGTAAATTGGCACGCAGACCGATTTCACTTATTAGCGTTGTGTCAATTATTGGTATTTTTACTTATTCTATTCATATGTACTTAGTTAATTCTTAAATTTTTTTATGTTTTATTATTCTTTTTACTTTTTTGCTTTCTACTTGGTTTACCTTTTAATTTCTGATATTTACTTTTCTCGTTTTATTAATTTGAATTAATGTTTTAAAATCGTTCAATTTTTATTGTATTATTTGTAGCTTCCGATTACAAACGACATAAATTGTTGTTTATCGGGTATATTGTATGTATTAATAAAGACTAATAAAGACTCAAGAAAAAACAAAATACATTTTACCACGTATTAATCATACGTTAAGATTTGCATATTGTTTTATTTATAACAGAAACCATGACATTATATACTTGAAAAAAATTCTAAATTGACGGTAATTTACTGACGTCGTAGGTTTGATTATATTGCTGAAATTTTCTGAAACCCGAGAACTAGTTATGACGTATTTTCAACCTTTAAACTCCTGAGTCACTGAGGCAGTACTGAAAATTGAAGGTTGCAATTTCTTTTTACTTAGAATTATATGAAATCGTGAAGGCAACAATCTCTCATCCATGACAGCTAAATTATTACTATATTTTCTTTGTCTTGTCAAAGTTGATTACCCTTCATGCATGAAGACGATCGATCTTCGAACAAGAATTCACTAGAAGGGGCGTTTTTCAAGTACGAAATGTCACTTCTCTGAAAATTTTTTCGAAGGGCTCGTTTAATTCGTTGCAATTTCCCAGCATATCGATTTTGTCTAAATATTTCAGAAACAATATAGAAGAATACGAGAGTATGGTAAATGTTTATAATGGCAACACTTTAACGCAGATATTGATTATTTAGCATTAATTTAGCTATTTTAGCTGTTTACGCTTCAGTATTAGTCCAAGGTATCACACATGAAATATTCATGATAACTACTATTATAATAAACTAAAATATTATTGATATCCCAACAGAAACAGAGAAACTCTGGAAATAAATGTGGATATCTAGGCATTTACAGGGCTTATGACCTGTCATTGGCCACTTAGTCCATTAAGTTGCCACTCTTTACTGCTCACTGGTTCGTCCTCTCTTGGAGTATGCTTCTGTAATCTGGTCTCCTTCCTATGTAGGCCGTATCAACCATATTGAATCGGTGCAACACCGCCTACTCAGAAAAGTAGCATGGATGATCGGTCTGGGGAGAGATGATTACACCTATGAAGATATGGAGTCAATGTTGAGAATCTCTAGTCTTCAAAAGCGTAGATCTAACATTGATTCCATTTTTATATTTAAACTGCTAAATGACACTTTTTGGTGTAGGCAAGACTCTTCTGAGTTTAATTACTTACTAGAAGATGCCTGAAGTTGTCTCTGCGTCGTTTGACCAGTATATTTTTAATGTGTACAAATAATATTAATTTAATATAAATCCAACATGAGTATAATCCGGTAATTTTTTACAAGTATTTGTACACATTCAAAATGTTGATAACGCCTATAATCATTTAATAACTGGTGAGTGTCTATACCCAGGTGTTAGCGCGACTCTGCCGCCCTGGAGCGGGCGTGGGCGGGGAGACGGGAGGGCGGCGCCCTGACCTGGCGTGGGTCATGGCGGGGAAGAGGAGACGCGGAACTACTACAGGAGCACAAGTAACTATATTCACTTTATTGTATTACAACTTTGATTTTTCTCCATTAAAACAATATAGTACAAGCCGAGACAGTGGTAGGGGCAATGTATGCATTTGTTCGCGTACTTTACGTAAATTCATCCGAAATTTTATCACAATGACAATTTTAAAATTGCGGTTAAGTTATTGAAAAAATCTGTAGAATTGTGCTGGATTGCAAAAGACTTAATAGTCTTTAAATATAGTCTAGGGAAAGGGTGGGGCTTTCATTTTTCCCTAGTAAAACATTTTTCAAATTAATTATTGATACTTTTTTGTGATTATATATTACTAAGGTTATAATAATTGGGAAAAATTATAACTATTTCATGTATTTAAACATGGATATTAATTAGTATTGTCACATTGTAGAGTTACCTATAATTAATACATATACATAATATAAGTAAAAGCCAGATAGGTACGAGCATTTCGCCTTTTCTTGGTAAATTAAATGATAAATGCTTGTATCGATTTACATCTAATTGTAGATTCATTGTTGACGGTGATCTGGGAACAGATCACCAATAAATATATCGACATGTAGATTCAGGTCGGGACAAGGTCGATATCTAAATTGAATCGACGGAAATCCATAAAAAATCATCGACAATTTATTGTTTTTGTTTTTGTTATATTTTCCGTTCTTGTAAAAAAATTATTTAAATCAAACATAATGTTAAATTGTTCATAAATAAATGGATCAAAGGTTGATAACGCTCTTATCGACCTCGAATCGACCTGTATAATATCGTCTGTAAAACAAGCCGCATCGATTTGTTAATTCAAATTTAACTATAAAATTAAAATTTAAATTTAAAATTGACCCAATAGACTGCTAATAGCACTCGGTTAATGTCAATACCGCGAAAAACCGTATATCCCGTAACCAATTTCATGTTTACCTCTTTTTTTTACGAAATCGGAGGGTTTTTTGTCTCCCTGAAACATTTTGACAAATGGTTCTTCGCGGTATTGAACTTACACAGACGATATATCAATATACACCGTGTCCCACGACGAGACCGCGAAACTCCAAAGGGTGATTATTCATGATATTCTGAGAAAAAAATCTTAATAAAGTTTTTCAAAAAACTCAATCCTAATTTCTTAAAAAAATGATTAAAATATGAATAAAAATTCACGCGTGTAATACCGTCCATTTTTGAACTGGCTCACACCACGTGACCTCCACCAATAAGCGCGAAGCGAAGCGCGTCCCTATTGGACCGCGAACCAATAAGATCGCGTAGTGATCTCGTATCAATACGTACTTGGTACCTACTTGCCTAGTAACATCGCTATTTCCGTACAAGGCAAGGCGTACGGTGACCAAAGCGGATCCCCACTCCTCCCCGCCCACTGCCACCTTGCCACCGCTAGCATTTCAAACAGAAGCCAGTATTACACTAGTCGCTTTTTATTAATACTTTTTTTAAATTAATTATTAAAAATGCACGGATCAAAAAAAAATTTTAGGATTTTTTTCTCAGAATACCATGAACAATCACCCTCCGGAGTTTCGCGGTCTCATCGTGGGACACAGTGTATTGATGATCATTGCCTCTGTAATATATGTGTCTTGTGTCACTAGTTAACGTTATCACTTGTCGATAAATGTTTCCCGAGGTCTCTGGTTTATATTCCCTCACGGGTTCCCCCAGGCACCCCCGGTCCCGGGAGGCGCGCCCCCGCCCCCCGCGGAGCCGCACTACCGGTCGCCGACCAGATCAGATTCGACACTTCGGGAAAACGATTGGGTAAGTCACTCTTATTTAACATAAAAAGATTTTCATATAAATATATGTGATGTGTTTATATGGGGGCTTTAAGTAATACAGGCTGTGTCAATTATGACGGGTTTAATATAATACTGGTTTAACTGACTACGCTCCTCAGAGCTCTAACTGGGAATGCAGGCACACAGCAGACATACTCCATACACGCACACGTTCGTACATCTTCTGTCGCCTTCACACACAGTCAATGATCAGTGTTTGCTTTATAAAATTGTAAATAACAAATTTGACTCACCAGAATTAATTAATCTACTCTCTTTCCGTGTCCCTTACAGACCAACTAGACTGCCTAAACTTTTTCACATACCTAAAGTTAAAACAAATCACAGAAATAATTCTACGATTCCTCGAATTTGTAATGCGTTTGATTATCAATTTAATAGCTTAGATATGTTTAATACCCCATATAACAAATATATAAAGGAACTCAAAAAAACTTACTTAAGATGACAAATATTTATTTACATTATAAGTAGATTCTTTTAACTGTTTAAAGCTACCTGCGGATACATATAATTGGATGGCAGGCATGATATTGTTGATTATTAGTTTAAATTATATTATGTTTTACCTGTACATCTGTTTGTATCCCGAATAAAATAAAATAAAATAAAATAAATTATCAAGATACACTATTAAAATAGATAGAAAGTAGCAGTAACGCGTACAAATATAAAAAACCATTTTGTGTACGCCGTTAATTCGGTCCGATATTATAAGTATAAGGCGGAACAAGATTTTTTCTACCCCCTCTTAAGCTATTTTACGTTGTGAATGAATAAAATCACAAATAGTTAAATTTAAAAACCCTGACCTGCCCTTACACAAAACAACCCCAGAGGGTGAGTCTTTACCTGGTTTTAATTTCCTTGCCTAATGAAAATCGTTTTAATTTTCCGGTTAAATTGTCGAAACGTGTTCGGTAGGTTCCGTAATTTGTTAATCCGGGCACGTTTCACGCGTGAGTGAGGTCTTCGTTCAAAGACAAAGGCGATTTTAGTGTATAAGTGAGTTTTCACATGGATTATTTATACTGATTTGTTTGTACTTAGTATATGTATGTAGTGTAGTGCTTAAAGCGTTGGGCTGCTGTACATAAAGTCGCGAGTTCCATAAATAATTAACAAAGGTACCTACTAGTCAATCAAATCTATAAAAAGTTATAATATCCACATATTACAATTTTTTTAAAGTGAAGTTTAACAGTAAAATCAATTCAAAACTTCCATTCAGAAATGCTCTGAAACCCACATTCGTTTCCGGAGTTTGTCTGTCTCTGTTGGGATATCAATAATATTTGATATCAGCCCAGCATGGGTATAATCCAGTAATTTGTACATAAGTATTTTTATACGTTCAAAATGTTGTTAAAAATTTACTGGTTAAATAAAAGCAAACAAAAATTGGAGAGACATCTTCAGGCGTCTTCTAGTAAGTAATACACCAATAAAGATTGATTCTTCTCAACAGATCTCACCAGAGAGAAAAAATGTTGAAAATTGTCGAAAAACAAACTCAAATGTGGAAGCTTCTGTACAAATTCAATATATATAGTAGTTTAAAAAATTTGTCGTATATGAATGTCAGATGATGTGCGGAATGGGAAATGTTGTACTACATCAAGTGGCCACTTTACCCAGCCAATGACAGGTCATAAGCCCTGTAAACGCCTAGATATCCATATTCCCTTCCAAATTTCTCGTCTCTGTTGAGATGTCAAATTGTAATTTTATTAGCCCGTAATTGGTGAAATACAGTTTTTGTCTACAAGTATTTGGACACACTCAAAATGTTGTTTATAAAAATTAGCTGGAAAAAGTTATAAGAATAACAAATTGAAGATTTATCTTCAGGCGTTTCCTAGTAGGTGATATTTTTTTTAGTTTTTTAAGCTGGATGTAAATAACGTTTGAATAACTGATTAGATTAAATCATTGCAATTTGACATCTCAACAAAGACGAGAAATTTGGAAGGGAATATGGATATCTAGGCGTTTACAGGGCTTATAACCTGCCATTGGCTGGGTTAAGTGGCAACTTGATGTATTACAACATTCCCCATTTCACCTAGTAATAGATATCCATATCTGCCAATATACAATAAAATGGCGCGACGCTTCACATGTGAACACTCTCTGTCATCCATTGAGAAAATTGCTAAGCATTTTAGCAGAAACCTTTATGATTGCAGATATGGATATCAAATACTAGGTGAAATGGGGAATGTTGTAATACATCAAGTGGCCACTTAACCCAGCCAATGACAGGTCATAAGCCCTGTAAACGCCTAGATATCCATATTCCCTTCCAAATTTCTCGTCTCTGTTGAGATGTAAAATTGTAATAAATGAGAATATTAAACTTTTCCATTTTACAGATTGCAATGTTGGTGATTGTAAGTGAATGTTGGTTTCATTTTATTTTTGTAATGACTTTATTCAATTTGGAATAACTTAAATTTTATTTGTGTAAATAAACTTTTGAAACATTTTGTCAGTGATCATGATTAAAAAAAAAAGGCAATCAACTAAAAGTCCGACTTTATAGAAATCTATTTTTAATATGATCTAACTGAAATTTTTAGAAACATAGTGAATTTAGAATATTATATTAAATTATGCGAATAAGCCCTAATAATTTTTTTTCTACCCAAAGATTTTGTAATCTTCTTTAATAATACCGCGTAAAAATACTCCACATCTTTAACTGTTGATCCAACAAAATCTCTTGAATCCTTGTCAGTAGGGACGCCCTTGTCTTCCACACGCCGGTATTATTATAACTGATCGCCCGTCATGAGTAGAATCATCGCCAGTCGCTTATATATACACAAGTCGACAGGGCGAAAATATGTTTAGTCTACTGAATTAAGCGCTCTAAGAAAAGAGTTGGTATGTGAGCCTTCTTTCCTCGAGTATTTTTTTATTTACGGTATAAAAAGCTTATGTAACGGTTACACGTAGGTACTGATAAAAACGAGGTGCGTGATTATTTGAAATTTATTCAAAAGTATGTTTTTTTTAAAAATTGAAATCTATACAATTTTTGGTTTTCCCCGTGAGTTACTATAAATCATTTCGGGCATATAAAATTTTTTTGTTGTCTGTGAAGTCGGTTTACGGACGATAATTTTACGTGATAACGTCATAATTGAATTATTATTACTGAATTATCATTATTTTGTATAATACAAAGCAGGAGTTAATTGAAAATTACAATTTTTTCCATAAATTAACATTTTTTGCACTCGTCAATTAAAATATTTGTAGGTTGTGATCTGCTGCTGTCTCCCTTTTTCTCGAACGCATCGGCCGATGGAGTGGAAGAGAGATAGATGCGTCACAAACCGAACGCTTCGGCTGATCGTGCCTCTCTATCGCTTGTTCCGCGCTCTCGCTTGCACACTCGGCTCAGGCGGAACGTGACAATGAGCCATGCTTTTTCGTGTGTGCAGCCGGCGTTCATCGATTTATTAGACGTTATCACGTCAAAATACATTTGTAGGATAACGTATTTAAGAAAGCGACGCGCGACGTGGCGGTCACTAGGCAAGCTAGTATTTTTCAATGCCCCATCTAGACCTTATTATAATCGATGACAATGGTAAGAATAATGCATCTAAAATTTTGAATCAGTTTTTACTGCTGTTAATTCCTGCATTTTTTTACAGTATTTTGAAGTAATCAACAAGGAATTACGCATTTCTCTTTTCTCAGTATGGCCTAAGCGCGTGTTGGTTACAAATGTTGAAACTTAGGGTTTATCTGTCAGTGGCATGCGTTTACGAGACCAGGATCTGACTTAGGAAAGCTTACGTAGCGTGACGGAGGGAGACTGTCCAAAGGCGAGCTATGCGGAGTCGGAGAGCATAACCAGCCTCAGTCGAGAGGCATAAATTAAAGGAAATTTTACAAGACTTTTTTCATCTTCTTTGCATGAGTATCTCCAAGTAATTTTATATTTAATATATTGTGATACCTTCAACTAGCACCGAGACGTAAGACTGTCTTGTTTTTATGTAATAAATAGAATTGCGGCATTGTTTAGTTTTTTTCCACTACTTAAACGACAGAATATTTTATTCATTTTATTGACTCCTCAATCTCCCCATATCTCTTAAGCGTTTGTCTCTTTGATTTATTTCTGCTATTTTTTGCAAAGTTAACATATCGGATGGAAAACATTGATATAATTCACGTTTATTTATTTGATCACGAATCCTTATTATCAGGTTTGACCGGCTCGTAGCATAGTGGTAGCGCATTTGACTACCATGCATGAGGTTGTGGGTTTGATTCTCGTAGGGGGTCAAAATGAAATATTAATTTACATGTGATTTTCATATTAATATGTTATGTGTGATACCTTGGACTGGTACTGAAGCGTAAGACTGATCATCCTACCTTCATGTAATAAAATAATCTAGATACACTGCACTTGGTGTACCAATGCAGTGCCCTATGTACCATTGGGTGCGGTTATGGTAAAGTAGTAGTAGTAGGTTTAAGAATCTGATTTTGAATCTACATGACTGTTTAGCTGGGTATGGTGATTTTCCTAGCAGTTAAATTATTATTCCTAGTTTTTTATTATTTTATTATGCCAGTATCAGTATCATTATTTCAGTTAAATAAAAGGGTAGATTTTTAAAATAGACCTCAAAGCAATAAAAATTAGATCACAATAAAGCGCCAGGCGACTCGGTGCAAGTTGAAATTTAATTAAAAAGAACGCTTAAGAGGAAACACGAGCATTTTTTAGCCGAAGCATTTTTATTTTTTAGTATTTAAAATTATTAATTTAATTATCTTTACCTACAGAGTTTACACAAAAGTATTATAACAATGTATATTTTCTATGTTTCATCAATACTTGGCCCTAGGGCACGTAACGGAGTATCGAATATATAAGTAAATAATATTTACATTTTAATTATTTTTAGTTGCAATAATATACATACATCACATCCAAATCTTTATGTTAAAATAAAGTACAAAAATATAATTTCCTGATGTTCGTTTAGTATATTATCCATCTGTTCAATGTTGTTTTGTATTTATGGTCTTCTGTTATGTATCTTATCTGTGGTATGTCTTTGATCAGTATGTTGTATAATTCAGAGGCCAAAAGATGTAAAAGATGAAAATGTGGTCAATTACTGTAATTACACGCCTTTTTATAGAAAAATATCGTATTAGTCTTTTACTAATTTTAATTAGGTTTCTATAAAAAGCCATTAAGTTTCAAATAATTAAGTTAATACAGTTTCATTAATACATTAATTTGAAAAATATTTTTCTTAAGTGTCCAATAGCTATAGCATCCGCCATTAATTCAAGTGAACATCATCATCATCATACCATATGCACTTCCTGTGTCGAACATGTTTTTTCATAGAATTAATAATTTTAAAAAGATAATTTGCGTTTTTCTCTGGGAATTAATTTTAAAAAAAAAAGTTCTTTTTAGCTTTGTAGCTATATTTTAAAAGCAACGCTTCATGTGTGAAAGGACAAAAAAAGGAAATTGTAACTTTTTCATAGAACGAAGCATTTTATAAAATCGGTCTTTGACGTGATCGGATTTTGAAGCTTTGCTTTGTAGCTGTTCAATAAGCTCCAATTTAAAACACTCTTATAATAGGGTTCTTCCAGATAACATGAATATCCTTGAAAACGCTATAAATATTTAAAGTATATTTTTACAATGCCAACAATATAAACACAATGATACAAAAATTTTGTTTTCATTTAAAAATTTATGTTTTAAAAACACGAAATTTACGAGTGACTTTTAACGCCCGTTATTGGCTAATGACGTCATACCCGTCTACCGTGGAAGGCGTGAAATTCATTCCGTATTGAGCGCCTATATTGCTGTGACGTCACACCGCATGCGCAGTAAATGGAGGATTTTGCGAGCGATTTGAAAAAGCGCTATTTCAAACCGCGCTAAAAAATTCATATGATATCGACAACATTTTTAAAAAATTCCCTTGATATTGTAATTTTTTTATAATTTTTTTAAAAATAAAAAATAAAAAATCGGAAAGAAAGAACCCAATTATAAGAAATCACGATGCTTTTTAAATTCATATTATTTCACTTAAAATTTTGTATTTCAATATGGAGATAATTTGTATGATGAAAAGGGTATGGTGCTATGCGTTCGTTTAAAATTGGTTATGCAAAGTGAATTTGGATTTTGTGGTGCCTGATGGTAGTTTGATATTCCAATCTTTGCCAAGAGGAATCTGATTAAAAACGGATTAAAATACTCTTCCATCTGGCCTGTTTTGGATAAATCCTGTACAAGATGTCGGCCGAGCCTTATTAAATAAGAATTACAGCCTCTTCTCCGTTGATTTGTTCATGATTTAATACTGCAAAATCTATTGTTAGACGTAATTTCTTATTAAGTTTCAAAAGAAGTACCAAAGAAAGAATAAATTGAAAAAAAAGAAATTGTTGTATTAAGTGCAATGCCCTTTGTACCATTATTGGGTTAAGGATTATTAAAAGTAGCAGTAGAAGAAATAGGACAATTGGCTGTTGGGATTTAGGTACCGATTTTTAAAAATTTTTAATACATCATCATCATCATCATACCATATCCCACTCCTATGTGGACCATATGGAATCCACACACTGCCTCCAGGCCAAGTCAAGTCCACGTCCCGCAGCTCTGACGCAAACTGCCGACGAATTGTCAACAGTGGCATTTTTCATCTGATTACATGTTACCATTTAAAGATAAGATTTAAATATTTTTATGTAATTTGTTTTTATCAAAATGTGTAAAGTGAGGTCACAAAATGTATTTCTTTACGTAAAATCGTCAACCCCTAAATTCTACCTTTAAAAACAATTTGTAATTCTCTAACCAAAGGACAAATGGTCAAACATCAACTTTGGTAAACAAAACTAGATAATAAAACTTTAATGACTTGACGAAATTCCAATTAAAAGATGCAAAAGAAATTTGTACAAAGAAAAAGCAAAATGCGATAGCTACAGTAGTGATATTTTGTTTTGTAATTTAATTGGGGGAGAGTAATTAAAAATTAGAGTTTTCTTTGGTATTTGTGTTGATTTTTCTTCACGCAATTTTCCCTCGGGAATATTTACTTTGTAATTTTTCATTTTCCATTTTCGTCTGTGAACCGTGAAAATGTAAAGTTTAAGAAATGTTTTGCAAGAGATAAAATTTACTCATCCCTGTAATTTAAAACAACAGTAGAATGGGCATCCGGTGGCTACTTTGAGTCTGGCGATTGAACTTTGTTAGTAAAAAAATAATGCAACCTTTTACGTAGGAAATAAAATGTCAATTTATTTGCAATAGTTTAATTCCTTGTTTATTTAAATTTGGGACTTTCAACAACTATAGAAAAAATTGCAAAAACCAATGTGTTTTAACTCAAAAATTTCTAACCTGGAGTCCACGACTCAAACCTAGAATCACAAATTAAATTCAATTTTGGTATGTGTTTAAATAAAAAATGCATCTTTTTACGTAGCAAAAAGAGAGTAAATCTGTTTAATCTTACATTATATATTGAAATAAGAAAATTTCAACGACAACTATCTATCATTTATATTCCCGGGGAGAACACACAAAACAAAGGTGATTTTTTTTCAAGCCTGGGTGTTTTTGTTTTTGACGTTGTTTCCCTCTGTAATTGGGCCCTCCTGGCCTGTTGAGGTGGTAAAAAAAAAATATATTCAAAAAATAAATTATTACATCTCTATCCACTTCCGATTATATTAAAGTAACTACCTACTGCCTTATATCACACCACTTCAATAGCAGCACTAATTGCCGACTGCAATGTCACTGACATTGTCACTGAGTTTGCTTGCTGTCAGCTAACATATACATACACGAACTGTCATATAGAATATAGATAGTTGACGCGACGCTATGCAACGGTACAAATCCATGCCAGAGAGTCAAAAAGCCTCGCTGTTTTTCGGGAGATGCTTTTGAGTTGTTTTAGCCACAGATTTCAGTATTTTTCTAATAGTGTCAAATTAATAAAAGTTGGATATATTCAGCAAACTGTAGTTTACAAAAAAGGGAGTTAAATTTAATTTTTACCTTGCTTACGATAGGATTTTGTAAAAATACCTATAGACTCTTTTCTGATAAATGATAAAAGAAAAACTGTTAAGCTAGCTAAAACCATTTTTTTTTTAAAAAAACATCATCATCATCATACCATATCGCTCCCTATGTGGAGCATATGGAATCCACAAACTGCCTCCAGGCAAGCGATCGGACCGCCAGCTCTCTTGCATCCTCCCAAGTCAAGTCCACGTCCAGCAGCTCTGACGCAAACTGCCGACGAATTGTAACAAAAAGAAAAAGTAAAAGGGTAAAACTAAATGCACGTTTTTTTTGTGTTAACGCTTGAATATCCATATTTCCGACCTTGGAAAGAGCATTTTTTGTTTACTAACATAGTTTTTATAACTATTGAATGATATTTCATTTGATTTGTTAACAGTTCACTTCCAATTAAGGGCCTTTCATTCAGCGGGTTATTGAAGTTGACCATTAGTTGTTTAAGTTTATTAATAACAACGGAAATAACAACTTCCGTAATGCGACCACAGATAACAACATAATTTTCTGCCCCAAAACTTAGCGGCATTAAAGCAAACTCCACGTGACAGCCCATTGTGTACTTAAGGTTCTTACGAGCACAATGTGTGAAACACATAAATTGGTTATGTTTGGAGAACAACTTAAGAAGTTTGGCGCTCATTCTCTCGCAATAATTTATTATAACCTCAGTTTCTAATGATGATTAACTTAATAGTTTGGTTAAATATGATTTATATTTATATGGTTTTCCCTATTAAAATATTAAAATGTTTTTTATATCGGTCGCCTCCAACGTATAATATCGTAACCCACAAAATGCCATTTTACAGGAGGAGCATTTTGAAAATATTTTCGTTCATATGCATTGGTTGTAGATACGAACAAAATACGGCCCAAAAAGCCCTTATTATTGGCAAAATATTTTTTTTGTTTGGTAAATTAAAGTTATAGTTAAATACAGACGGAAATCTACCAAAAACTCAAATCGAACGAGATTTGTGGTTACTGATATTATACGTAGGAGGCGTCGATATAATATACCTATATATAAATAATATAAAATATTTATAAATCTAGGTCGCAAAATTCCCTGAAGACCCAGATGCGTATAACTACGTATTCAGAAGAAAATTCCTTTCTGATTATAAAAATAAAATAAAATGTGTTTTATTTAAGTCTAAATTAGAAATATGCATTCAATTAATAGTTTTAAATTATGTTAGTTGTTTAGCAATCAAACATTTGTACTCTCTAAATAATGTCAATAATAGAGCCATACGTAAAAGTTCTAGGTATGTACTATTATTATGAATTCCTTAATATATCTATGTTAAGCCCTTGGACTGGGCACCTGATAAGCGTCCTGCATGCAGTATCATCTTCCTTCGTGCGAATGATTCAATTACATTGCACTTGTTGTACCAATGCAGACCGTCAGGGAGAGTCTTTTTATACCAAAGTTTGGGAGACAAATATCCAGTGCCCATTCTGGACCTAATTAGCTCAAAAACGATCAGCTACTGTTACTCCAGAAAAAAATATGAATCTGTATATCAGATAAGTGGCAATCATATTTAAATTACTTTGTGAAATATAACTTCCATGCTGATTGCCAAAAAAATTGCTTAAAATCGTCTCAACAATGTTTACCACATAAAAAATTGTCTATTTATGCGGAACGACACTGACAATTCAATATGAAATAGTCCCAAAATTTGTAAATTATTATGGTTATCTTAATTCAGAACGGAAATGGGGAATGTTGTAAACAATCAGCCAAGGCCACTTATCCCAGCCAATGACAGGTCAAAAGCCCTGGAAACCGCCGCAGATTATCTACATTCGTGTACAGAGTTTCTCTGTCTCTGTAGGGATATCTAATTATATCTAAATAACATAATTGTATTTACTCCGCTGTCAAGATATTGAGACAAGTACATGTAAAACAATTATTTTTTTTCAAACGGTATATATCTAACTGTAAGAACAAATCGTTTCGTATAAAAGAAGTTAAAGTTTTTACGCACTCGCTAAAATTCCATGTAACCTTAAACAGAAAAAAAGTTTTTATTAAAATCGAACTAAAAGTCAATTTCTTTTCTTATAATGACAGCTTCGTGAGTTACGCATAACTATTGAGATTTAAAATTACGAAGGTACCTATTAAGTCTATTTGGTGAACGGAGTGTTTATAGATACTCAATAAAATCAAATTCAGAAAAAAATTATCATTACATTTTCAAACAAATAATGTTTTTACAAAAGATATTATACCGGGATCACGAGTGATTTTTTAATGCTTATTGGCAAAAAACTCACATAATTTTATAATTTTGACTTGTTTTACGTTTGAGCTTTTTTTTTTGTTTTTTTTTACGTGGACACCAATTTTCTAGAAACCAACAATTATTGTATTGTTTAAAAGGAGGTAAAATTTTCTTTTGATATTGTCTTAACGATTTTTATTATTTGCTGTTTGATGTATTGTAATGTTTTCTGAAAAAAAATTGCTTTGTTTGGCATCTAAAAATGTAAAATATTCCTAAAAAATGGTCTGATTTGAGAATGCTTTAAAATATTCGTCAAATGGCGTGCTTTTTTAATATTATTTTTTATTAACAATATTAATACATTTTGTATCCACTTAAGTAACATGCTTTCCATCACATTATCATAGCAATATGTCCTCCCATTTGAGAGTAATATGGATTCCCACAAACTGCCTCCAAAGTACCTATTTCGTGCATTTGACTAAGTCGTGTCCAAGTCTACACCCTAGTTCAAATTTAAATCGCTTATTTATGAAAGTTGACTTTCAGGATGTAGCCGAGAAAACGAATGAAGTAAAATAGCGTAAGCATCCACTTTTCTAAAACTTTTAGAATTTTTTGCTTTAGTAGTTTATTTTCAATATTGTAACTAAATAATCTTATTCCTTCCGGAAAATCATACCTGTATTTTCCTTAAAAAAATCGATTTGACATAATATTTAAATTATTTTTTATTAGTTGATGTGTTTCAACATTTGAACAATGAATTTCAGCTCATTAAAAATTCAAAGTTTAGTTTAATGCCTATGTAACGAGAACTGGCATATTTGTTTTCATCCTTAAACCAGAGAATCCTTAAATAACCGGAGAATAATGTTAATATGGAACCCCTTCTTGGAATTGATTTAATACAGTAAAACAGTAATACGTTAGTGATATTCGCTGTCAAGGAAGCATATAAGGTAGCGAATCCTTACAGTAGTAAGCCCTGAACAGACAGAAAAATAATGATAGTTCTTTTGAATTTGAAATAATTTCTAGGAATCCCAATGCAATGTTACTTATTAAGATTGATATTGTTTGTAAAATAACAAGATAATAATAACGTAATAATTAAAAAAATTATTTTTTATAAAATATGATATCCTTGACTTGTGCTGAAGGTCGGAATGATGACTCATATTGTTTCTTACTATCCCAAACGTATGAAATTTTTTATTTATTTTATTTATTTGACTTTTTGTAAAATAGTTGTGTACATTGGCGGGTTTATTGCCCAAATCTTGCAAATTTCTTCCAAAAAACCAATATAAGAACGTATGGGTTATTTATATTAAAGCGCAATAACAGAACTTCAATTTTTTTAAACCTTTTAGTGCACAATCTCTTCATCCATCCCCATTAGTACACACAACACACCACAACTATCAACTCAATGTCTACCTAGGATAGAAGGGAGGTAAAACAGGAATAAAATTTAAGGAAGAGACAAGAAATGTTTTTTCAGCCGTTTTTAAAAATTATCAAGATTCACTCACTTAGTGAATACGAATGCGCGACCCTTTGCACCTTAAGTTCGAATAAGGCTAAGTAGTAGCAGTTACGCGTATAATTTAATAATAAAACAAGAAATTCGGCGGATAGACTCTCATCGACCATCCTCTTATACATTCGAAATGTTTTCTTAATAGAAAAAATTTCGACATTTTGAACGTTTGATATTAAAAAGAAAAACCAAATGATGGAGTGAAATTGTCTGAGTCAAGCCACGCGGAATTATGCATAAGCTTTTCTGGGTAATTATGCCGTCCTTGTGGGCTTGGCGCCTGCTGCATGTTTCATAGGCTGGGCAGCACGATGATTCAAATTGACATTGCAATGTGTTACTGTTTGCATTGTGGCATCCAACAAATCCCACAACATAAATAACCTTTCGCTCGTAGGTTATCTACCTGGGTCTGTAGTATCCAGTCAGGCTTTACCCTTGGCTTCTCTATCCAGTATGAAGTATACGATTGGATACAATCTCGAGGTTTTTTACGAAATGACTGTCTTAACTAAATATGATTTCCTAACGCCTCTCAGCCAACTCGATAAACCAACCAACTTTTTATCAGGGACCAGCCGAAATTAAAAGCTTTTCATATATCGATAGATGGCGGCACAGACGCACAGGTCTGATTTTAAATTTGTAGCAATTTTTTACACCGCTAGAGTTCAAATATTATGTTATATACTATTCATTTACGAACGGAGCGATAGTTTAAAGTGCTAAACATTTTTACGATTTTGATTTAACAAATAAAGAATAAATCATAATGGCTATGTGCATTCATCAAATCACTTGAAAATAAAAAGCGTTTTAAAATATGTAATCAGTGTAGATGATAAAGTGAAAAATAATACTATTGCTTTTGTTCCAGCGAACTTCGTGGGAAGATATTTTGTGACAAACAAGTATCTTTGTTTTTAAAAATAACGCTAATTTCTACTTTAATGAAGGTATGTGATGATTAAACTATATGTACATACATTCCGTATCTAGGTATTATAGTTTTTATTTTTTCTAAATTTTAATTTCTATAAAATGCCACTTTATTTTCAGTTATGTGTTCGATTTTCCTTTAAAACATTTTTTATTTATGCTTTACATTATTACAAAATAAGCAAACTGTGTACAGGATGGGTACTTTGCAACAATAATAAAATGAGTTTAAATATTTTTAGATTTAAGTGATAGCCTTTAAGTGGACATTATTGTTAGAAAGTAATGTTGTTGGTTATATATTTAAAATAAGTGTCATGATCTGTTAGCTGTCGCATAAATAAATAAAAATATATAAATCAAAATACTAATGTTCACAAATTACGGCATAGTAACCGAGAAAAAGCATTATTTGTATTATGAAAGCGTCGATTCAAGAGATATAAGATTATAGTATAAAATTATACCGATATGATTTATAATAATTTGGTTCGAGGTACGTTTCCTGGTTTTATTTACACAGTAAAATGGAAAAATCCGATTCTTTTGCTCGTACACAAGACTTGTTTTATTTTACGGATCGCTCGCAAAAATCTATTTGCCTGATGAAAATAAAAAATGATTAAAATGCGATATGAATTTATATAAAAAAGAGCGTGTGCGTAGCTCGAAGTTCGCTTGAACTTCCGAACTTAAATATTTGAATAAAACGCGTATTTACTAAGACAAATCACTGTTTCTATTGCAAATTTGGAACTTCTTTATTAATTATTTAGCACGATCATTTTAGTTATGTACCTATTTTACATGTTGTGTAAGTAAATTATAATACACACGACCTAGATACATATTATATTGTGTATGACACTCAATATTTTTTTTTATTGTCTTTTAAAATGTTACATAACATTCATTGCTCTTTGAGATGTATGTCTGCCTTTTTCCAAAACCTAGGTATTTATGTTTTTCCTTCATTTAAACTTTGAAAAATTAATGAATTTCTCCGAGGTAGTATCTATGTGATTTTAACGTTTACATAATATGTTGTGACGTTATAATTAGGCGTCACAGTGCGAATTGCGTACTATACAAGTACTGCAAAATTTTATTCGATCACAGTACCTATTTTTTTCTTTCAATAGCTTACGAGCGCTTTTACTTTATTGCATTATCTTTACGAGCAAGCAAGATTCGGGCAGGACCTCAAAGTAATTTACTTATTCACGTAAAAGTATCTACATTTGTCTTGATCCCTAGACGGAGCATGCAAGCATGGCGGGCTGATGGAGCGTCTACAGAATCCTCTTTATTATTTCTAAATTCACTTTCCACCATTTTGAGTTCTTGTGATACAAAAGAACTTCTGTATATCATTTTATAATTTGATGTCAATCCCGTGAGAGATTGACGATGGGATACCGCCACGAGGAATGTGAGGTTAGGATGATGTGAGAATATCGCGGAGTAAAATTCGCACTCGACGATGAGGAGATCTTCCCCCCCAACTGAAACGCTGTGGTGATTGCAACAAGCACAACATATCCGATGATTCGCTGATGGACCCCCGTTATAGCCGATGAAAGGATGACGCAAAGGAGCCTCGCGAAGAAGTAGCTACGCTGAGGGCGGCGCCAAAGCCACGCGCCAGTTCAAGTCTACGGAAGAAGTCGGGAAAATTCAAGATTGTCATCATGTTTTTTACGAAATCGGTTGAAATGAAGTGTCGTCGGTCGTTAGCTCTGGGTCCATCCATGTGATTATTTTCAAATTGGAAATCATCGTTTAGAATAATTTGATAATTGCTTTGCATTCCTTAGGAGTATTAATGTTTGCCCAATATGTTTATAGCTAGAATAATTGTAGAATGCGCCAAGACGCATTATTTACCTACTTAGTAGAAAATCTCGTATAGTAAAACATCCTCCATGTTGTAATGGAATTTTAGAGAAAATTAAAATCAGTAAATACTTTGTTTCAACTTAATTAGGTGCTTAATTGTTTTAGAGAAGTATTATTTAATGCAGCCATCTTATGGATATTATAAGGGGAGGTTTCTTTTGTTTGATTAAAAGGTGGAAATCCGCCGAATATTTTGTTGGTTTGCGTCTGAGGTGCTTGAAGCGCACAGCGAAATAGTATACTTGCATGGATTGTTATCTCTTTATTAACTCTGTGTTTATTTTATGAAATATATATATATTGTATCTAACATAAAGCAGTGTTTCACTCTAGTTCAATATCCCATCTTCAGGGCACGAATGGATGACGTAATTTGAGACTTTGGGGATTGAGTATCATATTACCGATTTGAGATGGCTGGTGGATCGATGAATGGGTTGTGTGGAAGAGGGGCTCAAGTCAAATTCTGAGATGCAAAATTGTTTTGATTATTTTTATTTCTTCTCACCAAAATGGTGGGGGAGCTCATTTCTCTCTTTAATCCCCACGTAACAGCCACCCCCTCCTCACACCCCATTCACCGCGTCACAATGTGTGGCAGCATCCGTAGCGTAATGTCTAAGACGCTGAACTCACGATATGGAGGGTTCGGGTTCGATTCCCGGTGAAAAATCAAAAGTGTTTTTTTAATCCTGGTTGTTTGTGACGTTGTAATCCTCTGTAATTGGGCCTACTGGCTTGTTGAGATGGTTAAATAAATAGGGTATAAAAACCTATATTTATACTGTTAAACATTTGACAGATAGTATGCTATCTTTTTGCTGTCAAATATGATTTGTTTAGCTTGTAAACACTTAGGGATTAAGGTTACAATTTTTTTAGGAGAATTTCTAGGTCCTAATATGAATTTTCAGTAGGGTTTGAAGGTTTAAACTCATACAAAAGCAAATATTTTTGGTCCGATACAAAACGGAGGATGAAAAAAATGGAATAAAAACGATTTTTCAAATACGTGTTTAAGGCACAGGTTTTTTCGTTTTTCGATTTCCAGCATCTCGATTATAAAATGAAGGTTTAATCGTTTTATCTGAATGAAAGTGAAATTACTGAAAAATACTGGTAGACCAACACGAGACGCGAGGGTTGATCAGACAGAAATTTAAATACTTTATCCCAATTCATAAATCAAATGCCAAAGGAAATTGAGCTGGGGAAATAACGAGTTATCGAGTTGACGGTAAAAAGGGAAGGGGGTAGGAAATCAAAGTAACCTAACGACTCCTCAATGATTTGAAATTAAAGGAATTTCACGTCCCATTCAAATTAGTCTAAAATTTATTTTATTTTATTAACTTCTTGTACAATAGCGTACACTGGCGGGTTTATTGCTAAAAAGCAATATCTTCCAACCAGCCAGAAACAGAGTGGTCGAACTCGAACTCTATACGCAGTTTGGTTTGGTAGGCAGATAGCGCTTTTGTAAAACAATGATGTTATAGCAAAAAAATAAAAATAATACTAGAAAATAAAAGGTGCGTCAAAACAGACAGTGCAGTTTTAAAAGACTATTAAAAAAATGGCGCAATTTACAGAAATGAGACTTATTTTATTTTATTTGGTACATTATGCCGTTATACGCATCAAGTCTTGAAATGATGAAAAAATTGCCATCATCAATGTATCGCTGCTGGGGGCCATCATCTTTCTGATTTCATCTTCAAGATTTGATGCGTAGAACGGCATGATGTACCAAATAAAATAAAATAAATCTCATTTCTGTGAGTAGCACCATTTTTTTTAATATCCCCTCAAAACTCTTTGAGTCTCATTAAGTCTTTGGGAAGTGGGATATGGAAAGGATTTTTGGAAGTACGAGTGGAGAGGATTTAGAAATGAGGGGATATATGGAGGGAAATTAATGTGCTAGGGATCAATAATAATGCTTCAGACGCTTTTTAAAAGTGAACAAAGATGGTGCATTTTTTACTGGAAGAAATAGTTCGTTCCAGAGGCGGAAAATTAATATTTTCGTACCCTCGATCATGCGGGCGCCGCATTCAACAGTATGAAAGCTGTCTGGAGATTGGATGTTTACTCGGTTAAAAGAAAATGCGGCCTTTATAACTCCTGCATCACACCTGTTCTCCTCTATATCTGCGAATCGTAAAAACCTAACCGAGCCCAAGATAGCAGACATCTGAGTTTTAAGAATAGGTGTCTTAGAAGAATTTTAGGTGTGCGGTGGCGTTTCGGCTGGCTAGGCCATATACTACGTATGCCTCCCGAGAGCTTTAACCATGCTTGCCTATTTTACAAGGCATCAGGTTCTCGGCGTCCTGGTCGTCCACTGTTGACAATTCGTCGGCAGTTTGCGTCAGGGCTGTGGGACCTGGACTTGACTTGGGAGGATGCACGGGAGCTGGCGGCCGATCACTTGGCCTGGAGACTGTTTGTGGATTCCATATGCTCCACAAGGGAGCGGATATGGTATGATGACGATGATGATGACCTTTGATCAAATAAGTTTCATGCGCAACGTTTTAATATTTTCTCTATTTCATAGCGTAAGACTCTTACTTCTATTTTCTTACCTTCATGCAACAAACGATCAAGATTCACTGCACTTGGTGTACCAGTTGCAGAAAACCAGAAAAAAGGGAAAAATGAGCGATTTATTACTTTTTTCCCATACAATTCATATACTTGTTTCAACACTGTCTGGGTTTTTAAAGACAAATAGCTTGAAGTAATAATCATACTTTGTGGTATTTTTTTCGATAGTTTGTGGATGTTAGTCAATCCGGAATTTCGTTTTGAAATCACAAAAATTTTCAATGCTGCCCTTTTGAAAAGTCTTTAAATATTTTATTTACTCTACGAAAGATGTGCGTAAATAATATTAAACAACTATCTGTTTGTGACAACGCCTACTGGGAATTTGCTGAGGCTTTAATTATTCTTTATTCAGTTCTTGACAAGGATCCTGTTTACATTTAGAAAGTAAAAGGATCCTCTAAAGCCATTGTCGTTGCGTGGTGATTCTTTGAATCGCAAATCCTTGGAGATTTCATATAATCAACCCATGCTTATTTATTTTGCGTCCTACCTGGTTTTGGATTTCAATTAGCGTTTTCATTTGAACAAAGTAAACACTTTTCAAATTAGAAGCTATTTGAACACCAAAGAGGGATTTTAATTCGCAATTTCAAAGATTCTTTGTATCGTGAGGGTTTGTGTTCGTTTGAGTAAAAAACGTTGTTTTAAACAATTTTTAAGAGTAGTTTCGGGCCGAATTTAAATGCATAATTCAATTGAATCCAAGAGGATCTTAAAAGAAAAAAAAACACTTTTCGTGTCGTGAAAAAATCCTAAGGTTGAAATACTCGAATAATATTTTTTTAATTATTAAAATTTCATAGTAAAACGTTTCTTATTGTGGCTCCAATCAAAAGGCCAATAAAAATTATTACCTCTCAGCTTAGATGCAGTTTGAGAAATTCATATCCACGATTAACAGATATTAAAGTTATTAGCTTGTTTTCTACAAAAAAACGAGCTATTCTTCTTCTTTTTCTTCTTCTTTCGCCACGTTCGCTCCTATGTGGAGCATGTGGACATCACTATGTAGATATAGCCCACTTTATTTGGGACAGAAAACCGTACAGTTTCTTGTGCAGTTTGCAAACTGTCCCGTATAAAACAAAAAATGTATGGAATATTGAACGGCCGACGCGATGTTTGGCTGATCTGACAGTTAATGTTTTTTATGTAAACGTATAGGTATATTGCATACTTTTAAAAACGTATTTACATTATAAGCTATATTATATACAATTTCCTGGGCGCAAACAAACGATGGTTATTTACGATCATGCTTAAAAATACACATATTTAGCGTGTCTTTGGATAGACTGTACAGTTTTCTGAACAAGAAGCTGTGCAATTTTCTGTAAAGGTGCTCTTAAGTCTTAAGAAAAAAATTTAAGCTTGACAAATGACGTGCGGACCAATTATTTCAGAATGTTTTTTGCTATTTTGGTTAACAACCACATCAATAACAAAGATGTCAACGTGTCTCCTACATCATTAGTATCGATTCCGCTAAAAGTAGGCCACTTTAGCACTTAATATACCGGAACAGTAGCTAAAGCCTACAGGAAGTTGAGAGAAGTGGGTGAAATGGATAGAACGCGGTGTAAGCTGTCGACACTAATGTACATTTGCGAGCATAATAGAATAGGTACGCGTAACTAACGATGCCCGTTCATTTGTGGTTTATCCTATATAAAATAGGCAAGCATTGTTGAGATGCTTAAATTAGCGTAACTAATATAGCCGTTTCATTTTGATGTGATTCATTAAAATAAGTGTGAGAGTCCGCAGATCGCGTCAGAGCTGCGGGACGTGGACTTGACTTGGGAGGATGCACGGGAGCTGGCGGCCGATCGCTTAGCCTGGAGGCAGTTTGTGGAATCCATATGCTCCACACAGGGAGCGGATATGGTATGATGATGATGATGATATATATATATATTTTAAATAATATGATAACGGACTAAAATATATTTATAATAAAAAATCTTAGCTCCGAGAATTTTATTTTTCGATTTTCGTCATCATTATTATGTCCGTAATTAGTTTTTATAATATCGGAATCGGGATTTCCTGCCAAAACAGGTAATTATATAATATTTTAGTATGCGGTATTTTTTAAACCAACTTTTGATGTTTGTAGCGCATAAAATTAAATAAAATACATAAGGTAACGGCACCAGTAATGGACAGACCTTTAGTTATGGACAAAAGTTCTTAAAAATCTTAAAATTAAAGAGTTTTGAACATTTTTTCATACTGGCAATATTGAACCATAAACCATAGATCCTTCTCTGTCAACTGACATAAATTTCATTCCAATCCGCCATTATTTTGCGAAATAACGGACATTTATACGACCTCACGCGAACGGCATTTGCGAAATTCACAATTTCTTGCAGAATTCATTAGTGAGGTGAGTACTTAGCCACTTCTCTGGTTCTATGCATCAACCATTATATTCAGTACGACTCTTTTTGTGCGCTTAGGAGACGGGTGCTTTTAAAGCATCCATTTGCGGTCAATCCGTTTTTAAAAATATTTTAAAGAGAATTTTGAATTTTTTTAAATTTTTATTCTTCTCAGAAAAATTTCAAATATTCATTTAAAAAAAGTATACTTCCCTATTACTTGGGGGCAGTTTGTGGAATCCACATGCTTCTCGATACATTTTATCATTTTCGTAATATTGCATTCTGGGACCATGAAATTGTAAAATAGGTAAGGATTGTTAAGGCTCTCGAGACAGTCGTATTCGAGAGCCATCATCTTGGCCTGAAGACAGCTTAGCACGTTAGAATTTGTATGAAGTCTGATATTATAGGTTTTTCTTGACTTGTATTTCTCAAAAAATAAAAAATAAAATAGGACAATAAATAATCAATATTCCATTGGAACTAAATAGTAAACAATATGCTATTTTATAACATTTACGTTTAAAGCACTTGAATGATAATTTTTATTAAAGATTTATTGAAATTAGGTGTAGAAAAAAAAACATAAAAACTCATTTTTAACGGCGCTTTATCAAACTATTTAAATTTACGATCAGATTTATTTTATAGACAATATTTTAAGTGTCCATATACTTTTGTAGATAAATTCTACATTTTTTAAATTGACCGATATGGATATCAAATACCTAGTGAAAATAATCTCCATTTAAACGTCTAGATATCAATATTCTTTTCCAAACTTCTCGTCTTTGTTGAGATATCAATCGCATTTTACTTTATATTCTTCTCTTTGCTACACGTATGTTTCATACATAATAAAATGGAGGCAACGAGAAAGAAAGTAATATTTTCAACAAAGCTAACTTAACAAAAGCAACGTAACCACCCTAAAATCAATACGTGCCGATAAATACGGGTAAACATCGTGTTATGCACGTGAACACTGCAGAAATACCCTTCAGAATATAATATTTTCAGCAGGGGTGGCCCGAGGAGTTGGAATCCGGGGGGTCATTTTAATAAATTACTTATTAAGTAATAGAATAGAATAGAATTATTCCGATATAAACTTATGATTATCAATGTAATTAAAAACAAGGGATATTTTATAAAAATAAAATTAACTCAACGTTTTTAAAGTTAAATAAGAAGTAGTTAAATAATAAGTAGTTAGAGTTAATGGTGCCTTAAAGTCGGTCGTATCTAATAAGTGCTTATCAAAAGAGGCTCAATTGGCAGTTCATAATGGAGTTCAAGTACCAACCCTTATGTATGGTAGTGATCGTGGTGTTGGAAAAAGAAGGACGAAAGTAGATTGAATGCAGTTGAAATGCAATCTCTCAGGCGAATGTGTGGTAAGACTATGTATGATAGGTGTGCAAATGTCGAAATTAGAGCAGAGTGCAAGGCTAAGATAAGCATTATCGACAAAATTAAGAAAGGCCTGTTACGATGGTTCGGTCACGTAGAGTAAATGGATGATGAAAGAACGGCTAAAAAAATATATGTTGCGACTGTGCCTGGATGAAGAAATCGAGGAAGACCGAGAAAGACATGGCATGATCAAGTAAAAAAAGTGCTTGAAAGTGGGCTTGTAAAAAGTCGGAAAAATCGACGTGCGTACATGAGAAGATGTATGAATGTGGAGAAAGCAAGAGAAGTGTACCAAGACAGAGTGACGTGGCGTTCTATCCTCTCTGCCTACCCCTTCGGCGTGATGGTTAGTTAGTTAGTTAGTGTCTAGGATATTCTCGTAAGAAGAAACATGCCGCGTCCCCTTTGATGCCTAAAGAGTAAATACTCTATTTCTTGTATAATATGACTTTGCTTATGTCGACTATATTGTTTTTTTCTTTTTTACTGTCCCACATTTGACTGTTTAAGACCAATTTCAAATGAGGCCTTTAAGTATTTCACTATCCTTTCATATGAAATTAGAACGAGACAGAGTACTTGGGACGTGTCAATAGGCTGAATGTCCATGTACGTCCGCTTGCAGGATGCCAGGCGCTCAGCGCGTATTTCCAGTGTCCAAAATAAAATCGGTTTCTGCTATTATTATTTCATTTCAACTACTTTATTAATAGTATTTTGATTTGCGAGATCATTGAGCGAATGTCCATATAGGATGGCCGCCGCTGATTTTCAGACTTGGTTTTATTTGAATAACGTATTCAAGTCCGCACTAAACTGGAACAATGGAATACAAAGTCACCGTATCAATTTCTAGTTTCAGTAAAAGGGAATATTCAAATACGTTTAGGTTAAATCTAATACTTTAAAAAGTAATCCGTCTCTCAATTATATATATTTTTTTTTTTTTTTAATTTATTTAATATTTCATATGTGCTTGAACTGGCGCTGAAGCGTAAGACTGATAATCTTACCTTCATGTTACAAATACTCATCACGATTCACTGCACTGGTGTATCAATGTAGCATTGGGTGGTGGTAAGGGCAAGCAGTAGTTTTGTTTCTTTGTAAATTTGTATCGTTATCGTTATTTAATTTTAAAATATTTTCAGCCGAATTTAAGGGGGAAAATAAATAAGAAAGTCTTTCGTTATTTTTCAGTCATCATGAATACCGAGATAAACAATCTCATGCATTAGTTCCAACTTGCATCTTTATTCAACTTTTAGAAGAAGGCGAGCGATATTCATTAGTTTCTTGTATTATTTTCTTCCCCTAGGATTTCCCAAAGTTCCCTGTAGAACTGTATCCGAGACCAAAGTACCCGAACTCAGTAATTGTACGAGAAAGGAAGAGAACTTTTGAATTTATTCATCTTTAAACATAAGCTGCGCAAAAGTTTTTACTTTAAGTTCTGCAAATAAACACTAATTTTTATTGAGTAGTTTTCTGTATTAAGAGCATACCATACCACCTGACTCGCGGCCGCTTTCGCATAGAAACGTATTCCTCGATTTTCTGGAATTTAATATTTTTATTTTATTCTTTTTCTTATTATAAACTTTTTTTTTTAAAATTCAAAAAATGTTTTACAAAGTACCTATTTTTTTTTTTTTTTAGATCTATGAAATACCTCACTGGGCAATGCCCATGCAGAGGTATTCATTAACAGTACCTTTTTTTCCTTTTTAGGTAGTATAAATTGATATAATTAATAATCATAAAATGTGTGAAAAAATCACTGCTCTAATGTTAGATTCCAGGGAGAAAATCGAGGAATACGTTTGTATGGGAAGCGGCCGCGAGTCACGTGGTGGGGTATGCTCTTTAAGAGTATGCGCTGCCAAAAAACCTCGGCCGCTTCTCCACACAATCGTGGTTCTTGATTTTCTCCCAAGATTAGCACTAAAGCAATGATTTTTCACATTTTTTTGGATATTTACAAGAAGCGTGGTATGCTTCATATAAAAAAAATTAAAATGTTAATAGCTTTGAGTACTCATAATCATCCTATATGGAATTGTTTGAACAATAAAAAATATAAGTTCCTATCACAATCTATTTTAGCCTTTATTTCAAAAAGTTTAAAAATTTAGCGGATGAATGAAGTTAATAAGAATGCGGCTATGTTAAGCATCTTAGGATTAGATGATTGTCCCTTAGGAGCCGAAAAGGTTGTATGTTACTCGTAAAACGGAATTAGACTAAGCTAGGATCCAATCTGGACTTACAAGCATAATCATGTACCTACAGATTATTCCTAAAATAATGTAAGTCCCAAGGCAGCTTTGTTTTTCAATTTATAATATAACGTTTTTAGCGATCTGCGATATAAAAAATTAATAAATCATAATATTTTTTTTTTAAATCTGTATAATGTACGAAGAATACATATTATAATTATTTATGGTCCAAAACCGCCAAACAAGCCCTGTAAGACCTTTTACATAATATATGTTATTAACTATTTGATAATAAAAAAATTACTAGTGGATTTCCGAGCAGGACAAGTTTCCGTTATTTTTTTAGAAATAAACTTGTTTAGATTTAATATATATATATATATAATTATGGGCATTTAATTTTTTTTTTCGAACCATTATTTACTCTCATTTATTCACACAAACACACACACACAAATAAAAATAACCCTTCTATAACTGCTATTTTTATAAGCTTATCAGTTGAGGTTTTGACAATCTAACATCTTTAGAATTTATTTTATATCCACTTTCATTTATGAAATTAAAATAATACTCAAAATTCAAATTAAAAAGCCTTCACATTTTGACCAGTTATTTGTGTCTTTAAAAACTCTCCTAAAGTTTCGATAGTTTCCGTTTAGTTTGAATAAGATACGACAGTTTACGTGACCATAAGACCTGATGAGGGGGTGAAAATAATTTTAAAAAGTTTGGGAATTTCGACGTAAAAAGTTTCTCGACTAGTCGCTGGACTAATCAGAGAAGAATTACATCTTCGATGTCAGTATTCGGCAAGTTATCAGAAGGATGATAAAACAAAGAAAATAATAGTCGAAAAGATAAAGAAGCTGATACTATACTATATGTATACGCGTAGTTAGTTAAGTCAATATATTTTATAAGATTACGAAAAGTACACGCGAGCCCGATTTCCAATTATTTTTTCTTTTTTCCCTGTGCTTTCAAACAGGTAAGAAAAAGACTTTTACTTTTTCTTCTTTTCAAATTAATACTTAAATAAATTGAAGGATTCAAATTATCTTAGTCCTTTCGTCCAAAAACACTGTTATATTAAAAGTTAAATTTAATGATGGTTAATTAGGTAATATATTAAAAAAATATATAAAACTGTCATGCTTTTTGTATCTGTTTATACATCTATCTTTTGTCATATATATGATTTATTTTTGTTTTTAGAATGAATTGGATTTTTTATGTAATGTTCTAAATAACTGAAATAAAAAATTTGAAACTATTGTTTCAATTGATTTCAAATAATTGTTTGAAATATAAATTGTTATTAACAATTTTTCCAGCTCATTCATTCAAGACAAGTTTATACAGACAGATAGCAATAAGCCACCCGTACTTATCTGCAATACACGTATGAGAAAAACAAGAAGAGTTGCATTGTTATTTGGTTGGTTGCAAGTTTATTGCAGGATAGATAAAGTCAGTAAAATCTTTTAAATGCTTATTCTCTTTTCACCCTTGGATTCGTTCGTGCTGCAGTTTTCATACTTTTCTAGAAGTTTTCCTCTCGATAACAGATTTTCCATTACGTTCGCGTGGTTTGGACAGCTGTGAGGTTGGTTATATATTTCTTGTTGGGCATATTACCGAAACTGTGGAATACTAAAATCTTATGCTAGTGAGATTTTGTCATAATATATGGTTTCAAAGTGTGTTTGTTGGTCACCAGTATTTGTGTATTTTGTTAGTTGAAATTTAGGTGTTTTCAAAATGATATTCAAGATTGGTTGATTGTCACAAAAATTAAAAAAACACAGTATTTACGGATTTAAAAAAATCTTAAGGATAATAATGCAAAGTCCTCTTTTCTAGCATTTTTTTCCAGCGTGATAATTAGTTATTAAAGAGCACATTAAATTCTGGGGTTATTTTAAAGTCATACTTTAAAAAATAACAACTCCATTTT
>JAGVSP010003941.1:0-18404 GCA_022494985.1 Micrasema minimum
TTAAAAAAATTGGTTGTCTGTAAGTCGGTTTACGGACGATAATTTTACGTAATAACGTCATAAGAAAACATTGATGAAAAATAGCATACTTTTATGAATTGAATTGAATTATAAATTACTGGAATTATCATTATTTTATATAATACAAAGCAACAGTTAATTGAAAATCACAATTTTTTACTTTCATTTTGTAGCTTGTGTGCTGCTGCTGTCTCCCTTCTACTCGACGCATCGGCCGATGGAGTGGAAGAGAGATAGACGCGTCACAAACCGAACGCTTTAGGCCGATCGTGCCTCTCTATCGCTTGTTCCGCGCTCTCGCTTGCACACTCGGCTCAGGTGGAACGTGACAATGAGTCATGCTTTTTCGTGTGTGCAGCCGGCGTTCATCGATTTATTAGACGTAATCACGTCAAATAATCGAAATTTAAAGAAATATATTATACAATCATTGTTGTTATATTTGACCCTTTGACGCGGCCGCCATATAATGAAATATAATAAATAATAATTGCATCTTATTACCCTTGCATATTTTTTTTTCTGTAATATTTAAACAATAAACAGGGATGATGGATTACGACTACGATCCTCATGGTACCTAGTGATTTCAAAGCCCGACTGCGACACGGTACAAATTCCTAACACTAACACTCAATCAAACATAAGATTATACTGCTCAAACCTCACACACCAACCCAGAAGAAGCGGACAATTTAAACTATTCTCAAAACTCCTTTTTTCATTTTCTAGGATGCGCTGCTTCTGGCTTCTCCTCATCTTGACCACCTCTCCCGGCCAGGGTTCTCCCAGACACGAGCGTGGCCTGCTGCAGAACAGCACCCAGGTTCGGAGGAGCAGGATCCAGGGCTCCACGACGATGCAGGAGGATGGAGGTGCCCACAGTTTGAGGACCACCCGGCCGTGGAGTGCTCCTGTGACCTTCCACACACTTTGAGATGCACTGGGGATAGATCGGCTATGCAGGTAACTCCACTATCCAATCTACCGAACTCCACGAACGCTATCAAACAACGACGAGAACCATTTTAACCTTCATTGTGACTTGACGTTACTTTTGTACAAATTTCTTGCCGCCAAATTGCGTGCCAATCTAGATTCATTTCGTACCTTTCTATTTTCATAGCTCATGTCAATCTTAGTTAATTAGTTAAATTTTCATTGTATTTCATTTCATGTAACTTCTGTGTAATAAATGTGCACTAGAAACTGTAAATACTCTTTCATTTCTCTATGTGCACCCCACATAAAGCAATCACCACAGGAGGTAACCAAATTATCAAATTATATATGGCAATTGCAATATTAATTAAAATACTAAAATATTTAAAAAAAAAACTTTAAAATTTAAAACACCAACCTATCCTTCTATAAATTAAATCGACGAACCAAGCAAAATCCTATTGAATTATATTATAATGTAACAAATCAAGATAAATATAGAAAAAATCACAATTGCCATGTGCATTTATCAAATCGCTTGAAAAATAAATAGCCGTTCGCTCCAGGATTTGAACTGGGTCTTTCTGATCACCGGTCAGGATCTCTATCCACTGATATCTCGAGATTTTAACGAAATAATTATTGCAATTATGACTACTAAAGCCTTTTCAGTGAGCCAACCATTTTTGTTTATCAGGGACCAGCAGAAATTGAAAGCTTTTCATATATCGACTGTAGATAGCGGTACAGACATAACGGTCTGATTTCAAATTGTAGTTACCTTTCACACCGCTAGAGAACAAATATTATTTTTACTTTATTCATCTACGAATGAAGCGATGATTTAAAATGTCAATCATTTTAACGTTTTTATTTTAACACATCAAGAGAAATATAGAAAAAATCACAATCGCTGTGTGCATTCATCAAATCACTTCAAAAATAAATTAATAACCGCTCCAGGATTTGAACCTCGGTCTTTCTGATAACCGGTCAGCTTCTCTATCCACTGAGCTTCTGGTCAGAATTTTTTATGTAACTCTTTGAAATAAACAGATAACATTTATTGTTTTAGATAATTGGCCGGACCCTTCGTTCTCTCCCCACCCACCGGGCTGTATCCCTACTAGACTGTACAGTCCAGAATGTGTCAGCCCTTAGCGGTCCGCTGCTGGAAGGGGTAGCCCTGCACGGTCTTGTGGTGTCCTCGGGAGAGATCAGGGATGTGCACAGCGCAGCCTTCAGGGGACTAGCTGCGCCACTTCAGGCGTTAGGTAAGCAAGATAATGAAAAAAAAAATCTAACGTGAAAAAATCGTGTTTCGCCATATTTTTATAACATTGGACCGAGTACTTGCGTTCATCAATTGTGATCGCAAAATGGAGTTAATTTTTTGACATGATAACGTCTAATAAATCGTTGAACGCCGGCTGCACACACGAACAAGCATGACTCACTGTCACGTTCCACCTGAGCCGAGTGTGCAAGCGAGAGCGCGGATCAAGCAATAGAGAGGCACGATCAGCCTAAGCGTTCGGTTTGTGACGCATCTATCTCTCTTCCACTCCATCAGCCGATGCGTCCGAGTAGAAGGGAGCAGCACACAAGCTACAAAGTAAAAGTGAAATTAACGAGTGCAAAAAAATGATAATTTATGAAAAAAATAGTATTTTTTCAATTAACTCCTGCTTTCTATTATACAAAATAATGATAATTCAATTCAATTCATAAAAGTATACTATTTTTCATCAATGTTTTCTTATGACGTTATGACGTAAAATTATCGCCCGTAAACCGACATTACAGACAGCCAAAAGTTTTTTTTTAATGAAAAAGAAAGACAATTATATAATAACTGTAGAGTTTAATTCTTTTTTATTTGCTACTTCTTTTACTTTTTTTCCTAATCCGAACTCAATGGTGCATAGGGCACTGCATGTAATGGTACATTTACATGATCTATTTACTAATTGTTTTTATTTTGCTGCCGTGCATGAAAAAAAAAATGACTTGGTCCCATGTTATAAAAATTTTTTTCCTAGCTTTTTGATACACCTCTTAAATGACGATATATGAACGTTTACGCGAGTATGTATTTACAGCGGCATTGGTTAACAGATTGAAATTCAGTTCTCGGGTATGTTTGGGATTCTGAAATGCAAATGTTCCCGGTCCTTTGGTGGGTGTTTGTGACGGCTATTTCGCCTTTATAGCCATTACCAAAATCCCAGCTCTCTTCCCGCCTGTCTGTGTGATTCTGCCGGTTTCCAGGAAGTGACGTCGTCCTGATTCAATAGGGGCAATCGAATCGTAAACAGTAATCAAAACTAACACGCATTATACTGGTCACGCTTAGGTGCGATCTAGAGGTTTAGATTATTACGAATGATTATGTTAGAAGCACTCACTTTGTAGTTATTCATAATAAACTATTTAAATAAAACTCTTTGTTTTTAACTCCTTTTTTATTCATAAAACTACCAAAATTATTCATAAAAAAACATGACATTCCCTACCGGTTTCCAGACAACGCGTTCTATGGTAACAGATTGTGAGTTTAAGTATTAAAAAAAGTAGTTAAAAACAAAGAGTTTTTTTGTTGAATGATTCGACATTCACTAGTTTTTTTTTAGTGCTTTCACACAAACAAAGATTACGCAAAGAACATCATAGTCTAAGCTTAAATCGAGAGGCGCACAGTTTACCTCCGCGCCTTGCAAGCGGGGTTCCTGCAAGGCATCGGACCCTCCTTCGTAACACTATTCTATAGAAATAAACCAATAGTAACACATAACATCGTTTTATTTTATCATAATACAAAGAGTTTTATTTAAATATTTTACATGATTATTAGATTGAAGTGCTTTCTGAAAAAATAAAATTACGATGGTATAAAATATATAAAAAAGGCAAGTAATTATCGTTCACCCTATTAGAATAAAAAAATTGTGTACCAATAAAAGTGATTGTTTGAAAAAGTACTGAAATTAAGTTACTCAAACTTATGGAGACTTTTCTCGCGTAATCAAATATACTAGTAATAATAATTTTAGCAACATAAAAATGTAAAAATGATATTCTAAACATAAAACTGACAGTTTTTTCTCAGTTTTGTGGTAACAAAGACTTTGTAAGGCACGTTATTAGAAAGAAGAATAGATTGACACGTGAAAATGAGAGAGGACACTATTGACGCGTATAGTCCGTTCAAATGAGATAAGAGATATTACTTAAATACTTTTTATTTTATTTTTATAACCTAAGCTTAAACTTCAAATAAAATTTTAAAATCGTTGAACAAAGATTTAAATTATTTAATTAAATAAAACAACTTACTTTTTTCACAACACACATGAGTGAAATAGATTTATTTGAGAATAACCATGGTAATGTGCGGCGTTTGTTTTCGGAGTGAAAACACATTTAGTTTAATTTGCATTTAATTCTTAAATATTAAATATAGTTATATCTAGTAATTTCATGTTTAAAATGTAATTTTTTACATTATACTAATTATATTTGTGGTAAACCTTCAATGAATTTAATCAGTTTATTTGTTACATTTTTTTATGTGTGATTTATAACTTGTTATAGTTATTGTGTTTTAATTTGGTTTTCCGGTAAAAAAATAATTATTCATTGAGTCCGTGTAATGTTTTGAGCCAAAACGGGGCTTGTAATTTTGGTTTACTCTTTATTCCTTCTGCAATATAGAAAAAAGTATAAAGGCACTTCTTAAATATCTGCTATGAATCAGAGTTAGTTTTTTAAAATTTTATATTTCGTCCATTTTTTGTGCAAGTAAATATTTTGAAGAAAACAGGAAAACAAGGTTCAGAAATTAACAAAATCTCTAAGTAAAACACGAAATATATTTCTTACTAGTGATAGTAATGCAGTGCCCTATGCACCATAGGGTGCGGGATATGCGAAAGTAGTAGCAGTAGTACATTTTATCACAATATTTACATTCCACTACTACTTTCCCTTATTTTATTTATTTTATTTTGTACTACATTTTGGGCGTGTAAAATAAATTGCAGAGTCATCTGCAGGCGATTACTAGTACTTAATTTAACTCGTCAGAAGAGTCTTAATTACAAAAATAAAGTAATTTGTTAATAAATACTTAACTTCAATATCAATGCATTGATGGAGCTTTAAACTCGCTGGTGGATGATTCTCGATTCCTAACATATACAAAATCAAAAATGTTACCTGGTGTGGATATTCGCTAATAAGCGGAATGGGGAATGTTTGTAGTACATAAAGTGGCTACTTAATCCAGCCAATGACAGGTCATAAGGCCTGAAAACGCTCGAATAACCATATTCTTGAACTTGAAAAAATTCTTCCTCATCTCTGTAGGGATATAAAATGAAATATTTTATTTTGGATTTGGACACATACAGTTACAATATGACATTGTCGACAAATAACAATAATAAAAGTTAAACAAATTAAGTGTCTTTTGTAAGAGTAGGGATGGTTATGGTTAGTGTGTGTGTATGAGGGTGTGTATCCGCACTCAATGGTGCATGAGGCACTGTATTGGTACACTAAGTGCTGTGTGTTTGTAACACGAAGGCAACATGATCAGTCTTACGCTTAAATCCAATTCAATTTACTTATAAAGTTTAATAAAATTTTTGTTTCCACATAACGAACGCAGTACATTTTTTCCACGATAACTCAAACTCCTTTTGTTGTCAAACGATAAATCTTAGTGAGATACATCATGACAGTTGAGAGGAGAATTCATTAAGCGTCTTTTCAATAAGGGAGGGGTTCTTAATTGCCCCTAAATTAATGGGACCTCAACACCTGAAACTTGGAACGAGACAACGGAGGCTTTAATATTCAAGGAACACTACTAAAACGACCAATGAAATACAAACAATAAGAAGTATTGTCTCGCTGAAAAGTTGTTTCAGGAATTTTCAGGAATGATTTCTGAAATTAATGAGTGTTGAATTTTCAGGGTGACGGGTAAAATAAACATCTTTCAGAATCGTACCGCACTTCGTTTTTGTTCAATGAGTGTCAAAATTTAAATAATGACGGACATAAAGGTCAGGGTTATGACGATTTAAAATGTAAAAATACACTTAGGTTACTAGTAGATGTCACGTTGTGACCTTCAGTCAAGTCGTGCAGTCTTATCGTTTCAGTCCTGGAAAACTATGCAGGTTTTTCCGACACATGATGATGATTTTCTTTCAGACTAACTGCGCAGATAAATTTTACGTTTAAGCTTCCTGCCTACAGAGCGCTGCAAATAAGTTTAAAAATACAAAGAAAACGTTTTTTTTGTGTGTTTAACTTTAAAAAAAAAAATTAGCTTTACAAATATTAAAAAATAAATATTCTTAGAAAATATATTAGTGATTGTGTAATAGATATTTAACTCAACACGGAGTTACCCAGTAAGGAATGCATTAAAAATTACAATATACCACAAAAATGTAAATGTACGTAAAATAAATAAAATGCAATAATTTTTTTTATTAACAACATTTTGAGTGTTTTTTTGGGTTTTGTCTACGTGTCCAAATACTTGTAGACAAAACTAGATTTCGTCCATTACGGGATAACAAATTGCAACTGATATCTCAAATGTCTGTTGAGATGTCAATAATTGCAATAGGGTTGGTAAATATTTTTCAAATATTCTTTTGAAATTAAACAAATATTGCTTTTTTCGTTTATATGCTTAGTGTAACTGACGCTTTGGAGGACATTGCAGTGTCCATCTTCTGAACTAATGAGTGAATATACCTTATGTGTGATGAAGTGTGTGTTGTGCGGTTATATTATCAAAAAACGTCATCAATTCCAGTTTTTATTTTTAAGATGTGCGTAGAATTTCGCTTTTTTGAAGGATGCATTTCAATTCCTAAAAAACACTAGGTATTGGAGAATCGAAATCAATTTAAGATGTTAATTTAAAACAAAATTATTGAATGCCACTATTTATTTGTACCGTAATTTACTTTTTAAGATATATTTGATGAGATGAAAAATTATTTCCATATCTTTGAATCCAACGATTTCCTTCGCGATGTAAAAAATGCATTCCCCCAAGTGTAAATACTATTCTTAATAAAAACGTTCCGTGCAATTGAAGAGAGCGGAGAACGGTATCATTAAGTTGTATTGAGAATTCTTTTTTACTGCCTTTGTACTTCCGCTCCCAATAAGGCTCTATTGATCTGGAGGCTTCTCCGCTAAATGACGCTTGAACAAACCCCCTTACTGATTCCCAAGAAGCCTCATTCAATGTCCTCGAAAGCCTTCCCATGGACCGATTGCAATTATCGTCAAGTCTTTTGAGTTGTCAATCTAGTTTTTTTTTTCTATATAAACGCCAGCGTTAATGGCTTGATTTTCACCCTTATTAACTGAAGCGACAATTCTTTTGTCGTGACAACAAATTTGATGAATGATATTGGATATGTCAAATTGCTCTGTGTTGTTAACAAAAGAATTTTCTTATGTCAAAGTTGACGGAAACACGCGTCAGAATACAATAATGAATGATAGATAAAATTGGGCAAAGAATTTTTTTGTGCATAGAAAATAATACACTTAAATTTTCTCTAGTGTTTCATACTTGTATTAAATGTCTGACACATGACATTTTTTGCATTATGCAGGTTTTTACTAATTTTTTTTTTTTTATAGTTTTTAACAAATATAATATGAACAAAGGTACTATGGACAGAAAGACACGAGACATTTTTAAGAAAATGAAACATTATTATGTTTAAATCGAATTTGACGTACAAATTAAATAAAAGTTTCATAGATTCGTAGATTCAATCGATTTGTTAGATTGGCAGAGAAAACAAGTAATACGGCGTAATAACCTAGAAAACCACTGTTTTAATCCAAAAAATCAAATATATATTTTTCCAATACACCCCCAGCTTGAGAAAAATTACTTTTTATGTTTTTGTGATCTCATCATTAAGCCATTGTCATATTGTGTACATATTGTCAGTAGAAGTAATTGATTTATCGTTTTATTCTAGGTCTTCCTAATAACCAGTTAACTACTGTACCAACTGAAGCGTTAGTGTTGCTAACTGGGCTGGATAGATTGGATCTGTCCTTTAACAAATTAAAAACAATAAAAAACGATTCATTTGTGGTAAGTTTAAGCCTTTCATATTTAAATTTATTTTTATTTACTAGACGTTTGAATACATGTGATAGATATCTCAGTTGCTAACAAACTTTTATATGTGCCCAGTCCACTTTTTATTTGGCAGTCAATATATGAATACCGGAAACATAAAAGAGTGTATGTGCCATTTTCAAACAAAGGAGGCAGAAGGAAAAACTATAAATTCACTTCGATGAAAGCATCATATTTTATTTTATGCCAAATCTACAAAGGTACATATCTTAATGCAGTTTATTTAAAAATATATATTAAGACTTATTTTAAACTGAGGATAAAATCAAACAAACTAATCATTTTAAAGAAATTCTCACGTGCCGTGGCTAGTTTCCTTTAAGGGGACTTTACAACCATCACCATCTTGCGAATTTTTTAAGAAATATTTTTAGTACTATATGGCATTTATACCCCTTCTGTAGGATATTGGTATTGGCACTTACTATCCATTTCTTAAATAAAATCGTTTTCAATATTTTGGGCATTTACACCATTTTAAGTTTTCTGTATTCATATAATCCTAAGTATTTTGTATGACATTAAATTTTTATTTTATTACAGTTTGTACAAGTAAGTATATCACAATCACAATTTTTCCAGGGTCTATCAAACCTCACATACCTGGAACTTAGTGAGAACCAGCTAACATCCCTAACTCCTGGCTGCTTCAAGCCTTTGAAGCTCCTCTCCACCCTTCGTTTGAAGGGGAACAAGTTGGAGACTAGCTCCCTCGTGGCCCTAAAGGACTTGGCTTTCCTCAGCGAGCTGGACCTGACGTCCAACCGGCTCTCAGGACCGCTAGGACCTAATAGCCTTCCAGGACTTGCAGGCCTGCACCTGCTGCAGCTTGGAAATAATGCGTTTACCAGCATCAAGCGAGGATCTTTAGCAGGTAACGAATTCTTTTTAATTATGAATTTTTGACGCTTGCAATACATGTTCTCTTTTATGACTTGTTTAATTACGAGTATTTCCTGGTAGCTATATAACGAACCAACACAAACATAATCATCAAAATGTTCTTTTTCAATTCATGTTTATGTAACTAGCTAACCATAATGCCAAAGAATACCAAACCTTTCACATTTCCTTCGCTTCCTCCACATGAATACATCTTCTCATGCCCCGATTCCGACTTTTCACATGACCACAAGCCCTTAACTAGTTATTTGTCGTTACCTAGATATTACTAAAAACTGCTTGCAAGTATTTAAAATATCTAATACAATTAAAAAACTATAAAATAATAAATACAAGGTATTGAATTAATTTTCGTTGAAACAAGATAAGTGAGAAATATTTAAAAATTATGGTAAAATAGAAAAATTAATTTAAAAAAAGACATTTTAAAAGAAGCCTTCTAAATAAGACGCCCATAGAACATTTTTTGTTGAACTTGCTAAGAATAATATAGCACATTTTAACCCCTTATTGCGCATTTGTAGATTGTATAAAAAAAAATAATGTAATTAAATTGATATTTTTGTAAACAATCCAACTTATTTTAAACCCACATGTCAAAAATTATTATTAGTAGATACATAATAATATGGTAAAAAAATATTCTTATTCAAAAGATATTTATTATGTATGTACTTATATATTTTATTGTTTTTTTTTTTTTCAGTTGTTTTTTTTAAAAAAATAATGGTACTAAAAGGAATATGTATCACTAAGTGTTCTTCTTAGTTTTTTTTTTTCCATACTTATAGTGCTTATTATTTTTTATTGTAATTATTCAAATAATTTTGTAATACTTGTTAATGTTATCTGTATATATGTAACTTGAACATTTACACCTGTGAATGCTCTGTATATGTAAAGAAAAATTAAAATTAAATTTAAAAAAACCATATAATCACTTAAATAAATAATGCAAAAAAGGACTAACCCAATCCAAATGATGTAGAGCAAAAATGTATAATAAACCACCCCACCTCTAAGTTTACAGGCGGGGAGTGGTTGCCAAGATTTGGAACTCATTATACACTTTTTCTTAAATGGCAATTAAAATTCTGGCATAATACCATCTCTAATAAATTTCCTCCCTAATTTCGCCAACAGTTTAATACTTTTTCATTCCTTGACTTAAGGCAAAATGGGCCGATGTCCAAAAAACATTTCGTGTGCTCGTGTATGAAAAAGAAACGTGATGTTGGAAAGAGAAGAACGAAGGTAGATTGAATGCTGTTGAAGTGCGATCTCTCAGGCAAATGTGTGTAAGACTATGGTATACAAATGTCGAAATTAGCGCGGTGTGCAACATTACCGACCAAATTAAGAAAGGTCTTTTACAATGATTTGGTCATGTGGAGCGAATGAGTGATAAAAGAACAGCTAAAAGAAGTTGTAATGCAAATGTGTGTGCCTGGATGTAGAAGTCAAGGATGTGCAAGTTCTTGAAAGTGAAATACATAGTGAAACGTCGGAATAATCGGCATGCGTGCATGAGAAGATGTATGAATGTAGAGAAAGCGAGGGAAGTGTTCCAGGGCAGAGTGGCGTGGCATTCTATCTTCCCTACCTACCCCTTGAGAAAATGGTTAGTTAGTAAGTTAGTGTCTTAAAATGAATATTTGAAAACAATGGTTATCTTCATCATCATACCATATTCGCTCCCTATGTGGAGCATATGGAATCCGCAAACTGCCTCCAGGTCAAGCGATCGGCCGCCAACTCCCGTGCATCCTCCCAAGTCAAGTCCATGTCCCGCAGCTCTGACGCAGACTGCCGACGAATTGTCAACAGTGGACGACCAAGTCGCCGAGAACCTGATGCCTTGTAAAATAGGCAAGCATGGTGGCAGCTCTCGGGAGGCATACGTTGTATATGGCCCAGCCATCCGAAACGCCTTCGCCAGATGACAGTAGATACCAAGGGTTGCTGTGTCCGTTGCCTCACCTCTGTGTTCCTTACAAAGTCAAACCACCGCACACCTAAAATTCTTCCAAGACACCTATTCTCAAAACTCAGAAGTCTGCTATCCTGGGCCTTCTTGGAAGGTTATCTTCAGGTTCCTAGTGAAATCTCAGATTGCAATTGAGTATTTGGCAAACTAAGTAGAAAAAATCTAAGTGTTTATTGTAATTTCAGTAGTACCTAACGCTTAAATATCTTCATACGATTTTACTTTATTAATTTATTTCAACTTTTTGTACAATATTCTACATTGACGGGTTTATTGCTAAAAAAGCAATATCTTCCAACCAACAAAAATTGACATTCAGCTGTGTGTTAGGCGGGCATTTAACGAGAAATACACATAAAATAAAATACCAGTGAAATTTTCAACGATAAAATACTATAAAATAAAATGGATGTAAAAGTTAAAAAGAATTTTTATTGCAAAATTTGCCATAGACCTCATGTTTCATGAGCCGCAGATTTCACCCCACAAATAATATCTTCATTTCTTTACCCCTTATTTCCTTGTTAATTATCATTTAAGATGTAGAATCAAGTACCATTTTGGGGTTGAAACGAAAGGAAAAGTCGCGAAAAGTACTCCATTCGGTAGGGGAAGAATGCTTTTACTAAAATTCAGACCATCATAAGTTTTGTATATTTTATCAGAAATATCGAAACTTTTCTATATGTTAACCAAATCATAGATTAAAAAAAAGGGATTATTATCATCGTTCCATATTTCCTCTCAATGGATTTTTTAAAATTTTTATTATGCATCGTATAATTCGTTATATTAATATTATTAAGTGGATGCATATAATTGTTTGGCAGGCCTGTTATTTGATTTGATTTTGATTTTGGACACATACAGTACGTTGCAATATAAAATAATAAACTAATTACCCAAACATCCACCTTGTACCGTCCACTTCATAGCATAGCGGTAGCGGGTTCAATCCCCGCAGGGGGTCAACATGAAATATTTATTTACATGTGATTTTCATATAAATATTTCATGTGTGATACCTTTGACTGATTTTAAAGCGTAAGACTGATCATCTTACCTTCATGTAATAAAACGATCAAAATTACTACACTTGGTGTACCGATGCAGTGCCCTATGCACCAATAGGTGCGGATAAGGGAAAGTAGTAGCAGTAGTAGTACGTCTGTTTGTTTTACAAAGAAAATATAATAGATTTTTTTTAAATATATGTATTCCACAAACTTCCTCCAAGACAAACCATTAACCATTTTACAAGGCATAAGGCTTTCCTGGACTTCCACTAAGGACAATCTGTCGGCGGTTTACGTCAGCACTAGACGAAAACCTGACTTGAAAGGATGCACAGGAACTGACGGCTAATTGTATGCCCTGGAGGCAGTTTGTGGAACTCATATGCTCCACATCGGGAGTGGAAATTAATGGAATGATGATAATCCTGAATCTATATTTCTGCAGATCAGATTCTTGCTTTAATTATTATAGAAGATATTAAATATTTTGAAATCTTTCGAAAAAAAATTTGCTTGTTCGTATTTTAAGGATCTTTCTTATGTATATTTTATTTCTTTTATATCATTTAAGTAACCCCTTGCCGTTAAACATTTAAATTAGCAATCAGCCCTTGAGTGGTTCGGTAATAATTCTTAAATGCTAATTTTTGTTAATTACAATAAACCATTTAATGAAAAGAAAATTTTAAAAGCCCCAAAAGTACATTTTGTAAGAAATTTTTATCATTCGTGACCTTAAATAATCTTTTTAAATTAACAAGCATTCCCTTTTCACGCAATAATTTTATTTTTGCTATTATTTTCAATTCTTTGAGTTTTTAACAGTAATAACAATGACACTGAAGCCTCATACAAAATAAGTTCCAACTACGAAAATCAACATTAAAAAATGTTTCAATAATTCTTTATGTAATCAATTTATTTATTTATTTCTTCATTGTACTAAAACATTTAAAATTATAAATATTACATTCCCAAAATATATTTTTACTTGTTTTTGGACAATTTCGTATACTAAAAACATCGATTTTTTATTAAGGCTGCACTTGAGCCTAAGGTTAGAATTTTCGGACTCATTTACACCCACAAAGCTTAACATAAATACCACCTTCATATTCTTCAAACGAAATAAGCAGACCGATTTTTGAAATGATGTGTGGATTCTTCGAAATTCATTTTACAAAGCCTTGAAGAAGGAGGAGTATCTCCGAAACCGGTTTGCGTTTTTAAAAATTAAATAGGTAGTTTTAAAACAAAAAAGTGTGTTGAATTTCATAATTATATTATGGAAAACTATAAAGTGTGTGCTATAAACATTGAGTTAATATTTTTTTTACTTTCTACGTTACGACTACGTTAATGTTAAATCAAATATTACTTCACCTACCTAAATAAAATACTCAATGTACTTTCGCCCTTAAGACTTGTGATTAAGGGTTTTTACTTTATTTTTTTAACCACCTCAACAGGCCAGGAGGCCTAATTACAGAGGGGAACAACGTCACAACCACCCAGGCTTGAAAAAAAATCACTTTAAAAGGGTTGTTTGGTTCCAAACAACAAAGGAAATAGTTACTTGAAATATTTTAGGATGGGAGTCTTGAATTGAAATAATCGGCTTCATGAGCCGATATACCATTTCCGGTTACGAAGAATAGGTCACCATAGTAGAGTGCGCAGGAACACTAGTTCCGACTTTTCCGAGATTTTTCCCAGGGTAATCCCGGCTCCTGGTGATAAAAGTGCGGAAAGTTTCTGTATAAAATTATTACACTCAGCACTTGGGGGTTAAGGGAGTGAGACCAGCCAGCGGTGCGGTCACCAACGTATCTTCGTGTAGAGGTATCACGGTTGTGGCGCGTATACGATGAAAATCGGTAAATTAGCGAAAAGATTTCACAAATTACCGTTATATATATGTCATCATAACACCATATCTACTCCCTATGTGGAACATACGCCAGTTCTCGTACATTCAATTCAGGTCCACGTCTTGTAGCACTGACGCACACTGCCGACGGGTTGTCAACAGTGGACGTCCAGGACGCTGAAAACCTGAGGCCTTATGAAATAGGCATATACACGTCGGTGATCGCAGGGCTGAGTGACTTAAGGAAGCTATCACGCTCGGCCACTAAGCTGGCTCGGCAGTTACGTCAGAACTACAGAACGTGGACCTGAAATGAGAAGACACACTAGAGTTGGCGGCCGATTGCTTAGCTTCGAGGCCGTTTGTGGAATCAATAAATGAATGTTTCCAACTAATATAAAGTTATGCATGTTACTAGTACTAAAGCTAAGACTGATCACATTTAATGTAATCAATTGTCTTGGTTCCATATACAATGCATTCGGTTAACTAATACAGTGCCCTACGCACCACTATGTACAAATATAAATAACGATAAAAAGAAAAGCTTTTTATGTAGAACAAACAATAAAATATTTGCGTATATTACGCAAACATAATAAAACATCACAATAAAACTTTTGCAATCTGAAAATAAGAATTATTTATTCCTTTTCACTTCCGAAAATAGCTCTGAATTTCAAAACCAACTAACTTAAAACCGAGAGATAAAACAGGGGGTGAGTTTCTAGGAAAGTTTAGCCCCCGAAAACGGAAACGATTACAGCAACACTCCACCAAACCGTAATGAAATCACTGATGTTCCACGCGATATAATGTCAAGCGATAATTTGATTTATTTCTCAAACTCCACTTTTTCTGATTTAATTCATAATGTAAATAATTAAGTAACTCGAAATTTATTCCCCGTTTTTGGCAAAGGCATTGCATAAAATTATTTTTTATGAAAAATTATTCTGATAACTTGCCCCAAATTAAAATTGTCTGTTTTTGAAGGCCCAACATTTCAAAAAACAAAAAATTAAAGGGTGGTTGATTGTTTAGGGATAAAAACATTACTGAAAAACAGAAAAGGGTTTGAAGAATTTCCACTTTCATAATTACTGTTGTTTTTAAATTATTTCCTAATAAAAACAGAGGAAATAATTAAAATACTCCTACATAAAAACCTACAGTCCACACACTTTTAAAAATATTACTATGTAATAAGAAAATATTTGGTGAGGTATAGCGTTATGGTTTTATTGTAAATTTTATTCGATTATGTATTAAATTTTAAAATTTTAAAAAGAAATGTACGTAACAATGAACATAATCCAATTAATCAAAGTTTTTTTTAATAACTAACTAACTAACTAACCATCACGCCATTTCCCCATATTTTGTATTTTTAATACGAAATAATAATTATTAGAAGGTTATTGAAACACGATGATCGAATTAAAAAATATTCTTATCTTCATAAAAAATATTTTTTTAAATTTCAGAGCTTACATGAATTGTGAACATTAAATATTTTTTAATGATAAAATGAAAATCGTAATTTTTGGTCTGAAATACTCACACTAACGTTTTTTTTAAAAGGTTTAAAATGTAATTAATAAAAAATATCTAAATCTTTTGGGTGAAGTTATTCTCGAGAATTAGGGAAAAAAATTACTTTAATATTAAGCTGTATTTCAACTAGGCCTCCTAACCAGCTATCGTGGTTTCAGTAATTGAATGATTTTTGAAAACATAAAATCTTCAAGGCCATTAATTAGTTATAATTAGTTCTTAAATAATTTATTGCATTAAGCACAATCTATGTTAGTAAATATTAGGTCCTTACATATGAAATTGGCGTTTTGCCGTACTGGCAACTTTGATCTCAAATATATTCTCTTTGGTTAGGAATTCCAAATTCAAATTTATACAGCTATTTACTCAAGTATTTGTGTTTTGAAAATTATAATTCATTTGTTTTTTCCTCAATTTTTTTTTTCTTTGCGTCACTCAGTTTACAAAATGGAAAACTTGAAATATCGCGTTATTTACGATTATGTTTTCCACCGTGGCACCAGTGCTGCAGAAACGGCTCGAAGGATTAATGATGTGTATGGCAACGGTGCCGCAAAAGAAAACACAGTGCGTTTTTGGTTCCAACGTTTTCGTTCTGGAAAATTTCGACCTGCAGAACAAGCCCCGTGGACGGCCGGAGACCAAAGTTGATAATGAAGAATTGAAGGCTATTGTGGAAGCGGATCCATCGCAAACCACGTCCGAGTTAGCTGCAGGCTGCGGTGTTAGTGATAAAACTGTTTTAATCCACTTGAAGCAAATTGGGAAGGTGAAAAAGCTTGAATTAGGTCCTTACATATGAAATTGGCGTTTTGTATGGGAGGAACATAAAGTTGATTTTTTTAAAATATAATATTACAAATTAGAAGAGCTTCAATTGGAATGTCTAAGACATCCACCACTCTCCGGACCTTGCCCCAACAGATTACTATTTTTTTCGAAATTTGGATAACTTCTTGCAAGGGAAAAAATTCAACTCCGATGGGGCAGTCCAAACCGACTTCAAAGATTTTATTGATTCCCGTCCGAATGGTTTTTTTTTTAGTAAAGGGATCGATGAACTACCTATGAGATGGCAAAAGTGCATAGATAGCAATGGTACATACTTTGATTAAATAAATATATTATATTATAAAAAAAATCAACTTTATGTTCCTCCCATACAAAACGCCAATTTCATATGTAAGGACCTAATATATTGTTTTTTTTAAAAATTGACTATTAAATATTGATTATATATTTATATCCAGGCATAGAACCTGAACTTGCGATTGTCTGTCGAGGCCTTAAATGGCGTTTTTCTCTCCCCAAAGCTCCCAGTTTTACAAAACTTCTTCCAAAAATTAAAAGTTTACGTTTTATCTTTTCACTAAGTTGAATAATTTCGCCATTTAAATTAATTTTTATAGGTTGCTTAATGTTTCGTAGGTATGCAAATCACGAAAAATGGATCAAGATTAATTTAAACTTTCGTCAAGTCATTGAAAATTTAAGTTCATCCATGCTTTTAAAGTTAAAGGAGAAACTTATATAACCGTTACTTCCCTTTGCCCTTAAACAAAAGTTAAATAGAGTGAAATAAAATAATAAAGGCGTTACGTATGAAGACTTTTTTTATTAGAATAAATACTAAGGCTTTTATTACTATCTACTAGTTTACTGTGAACAGCGAATACAGAAACCGCTTGTGTCAACTTTTATCAGACAAAAGTGATTCTAGTTGGGTCATATAAATACTATAGTGTATTATAGTATTTATATATACAACATAATATACATACATAGTCGATTTTGAAGATTTTTTTTATTTATTTTATTATTATTTATTTATTATTTAATATTAGGCGAGCAGCTTAAAGCTGATATGCCTAAATCGGACAGTTAGTTAGGTTTAAGCTTGTCCAGTCCATTCTTAAACCCGTTCACACTATTCGCAATGACCAGCTCCTGCGGTAGCCCGTTCCAGCTATCTACCACCCTGTTGCTCAGGAAATGTTTTCTTGGGTTCTGATTAAACCGGGTCTTCTCCAGCTTAAGGTTGTGGCCTCGAAGTCGTGCGTTGTTTTTCAGTTTAAAGATTTCACACAATTTATTACACTTATAGTGACGGTTCATTATCTTGTATGTTTCAATTAAATCACCCCTTTCCGTCTTTTCTTCAGTGTTGTGAGACCAAGAGTTTCTAGTCTCTGCTCATACGGAAGTTGTTTTAGGCTAGGAGATAACTTATATTTGATCAATAATTTTTTGAGAAAATTGAGTACGAAGTTGATTTTTTTTTTCGATTATGTGTTGCAAATCGTTATCAAATATGTTTCGTTTTTAGTAAAATTGATATTTTCCATAAATAAAGCAAAATGAGAAACAAAACTTTAATATGAATGTGTGCAATTTGAACTATGTACTAATTAAAGCTTTTATGGGAAGAAAAATTTTTTTTTCAAGCTCAGATTCAAAAGCCAAGTTACTCATTCGACACCAAATATGATATAGATTCACAATTTTCGGGTTGTACTACGAGTTTTTTTTATACCATGTATAAAGGTAAATGATTTGTATTTTTATCGAACACCACTTGATTGAACAATATTTAAAATGTAGAATGAATACGTTAAAAAATTCGTAAGGATGCAGTAAAAAAACAAAAATACACGTTCATTCTTGAACCAAAAATTCTTTTGATAAAAGTTTCATTTGTGCTTTGTAAGATTTCATCTTGAGAAGGTAAAACATTTAAGAAAACTGCAAAAATCTCCTACCGAGAAATGAGCTTTGAAGGCTGGTTTTTGACGAAAATAAGGTTACACTTTTTCGCTCCACAAACGAGCTGTGTTCCAAACAGAGAAAGAATTCTGGAACAAAGATATCAGATTTAAAAAGACTTTTTCCTTGTTTATTTACTTT
>JAGVSP010003942.1:0-35881 GCA_022494985.1 Micrasema minimum
AAAATACGGAATTTAGAAATATAGGATATTTCCCCATTCTGATGGAATCTTATTATTTGCATATTGGGAGTAAATTTGCTTCGTACAGGAAAATAATCATGAAACTTCCATCTAACCTTATCCGTTATGCGAAGAGATAAGGATCGTTGGACATTAAAAAAATTCTGGAATAGTGACCTAGAACGGAGCAACGAAATGTCGGAAGACCGAAAACAAAGTGGTCTTTCGACAAAAGAAACGTCGCACGAAAATAGCGGCGGCGCATGACTAGGGATAGGGACGAATGGAGGAATGAAGGAGAGGCCTATGTCCAATACTGGAATGAAGATGGCTGAAGAAAAAGAAAAACTCCCATCTAAAAAAATTACAACTGAGCGAGTTACAGTCCTTTAAACTTTAATGCTAGTAAAAAAAAGTAAATATCTTAATTTCATTTTATATCCTGTCATCTTCAATACTTAACTTCAATATCAATGCATAGATGGAGCTAGTTACGCGCTGGTTAATGGTTTTCGATTCGTAACATTTATACAAAATCAAAAATGTTGTGGATATTCGCTAATAAGCGGAATGGGGAATGTTGTGGTACATATGCACAGTGGCCACTTAACCGAGCCAATGACAAGTCATAAGCCCTGTAAACGCTCTAATATCTATATATTTCTGAATTTGACAAAATTCTACCTCATCTCTCTAGGGATATAAAATGAAATATATACCTACTCCCGTCTTGGGATAAATCCAGATATGTGTACAAGTATTTGAACACACCCAAAATGTTGTATATAATATCTTAATGTTGAGACTGCGATATTTGTGATTAGATTTATTTCAAAATAGGTACGCATAGACGTAACCATATGTAACGTTTGCATTTCAAATTGGAATCTAACAAATAAAAAGCCTTTGAACTTATTTCAAGTACTTATGCTCCCGGGATTAATTAGCTTGAAAAAGAAATCGCGTATCTCCAAAACAAGAATATCAAATTTTCATGCTCATGCGTCATTAAAACTTTCAGATCAAAGGAGCTTTTATAATATATTTGTATAAGTACTTTTAAGAGGATTACAAATTGATTTCTTCGGACTTAAATTATACGAAAAAGGTCTATATTACATCAGAATTTCGAAAATCTAGTATTTCCATTAAATCATGATTTAACCCATTTACGCCCCGTGTCTCCATTTGATGTCACTACTTTGTAAGCTTGTATTTTTTTAATGAGTCGATTATTTGAACTAAAAAATTGTTAATTACACTTTCTAAGCTAATTACACTATCTTAGTTAACATAATGTGTTAGAAAATACAGTTCGTAGTTTGAATTTGACATTTTACAGTAGATAATAAAAGCGAATTATTATATTGAGTTTTAGAATTGTATTTTTATTCATATGTATTTTAATTTTTTTGTGCGATGGGGTATGTATTGTGTACTTTTATTTTTAGTTGAATTTGTATTTCTGCAACTACTGACGAGTTGCAGTAGGCAACTCAGTAGGACATGTATTGTTTTCTTTTATGTATATATTGAAAAAAAAAAAAATAATAATAAAAAAATAATAATAATAAAAAATAATATTAATTTATTATATAAGTCATTGCCGGCTACATGTCTACGTTATTTTTTGTTTTAAAAGCAGGTTACATTTATTACATTAGTATGAGATAAATATAAAACATATCAAACTAATTTAAACAGAGATGAACGGAACAAAGACAATTAAACCGGGTTGTGGTCTAGTGGTAGAACGAGGACACCGGATTAGAATCTCTAGGTTCGAATCTCTCTCCAGCACAACTTGTTTCCTGCTTGGCACAGTTATTTCCGGCTATTTGAAAACACCCCATAATCAAAATATTTGAGTACATAATAAAAGCTCAAATGTTTCTTTTATACTAAAAAAAAAAACTGGTGTAAGTCTGCAGTCCTATCAAAGCCGCTAAATGCAAAAAACGTTTTTTCCCTACTGGCAAAAAAGGTGACAAATCTTATCCTTAGGAAGCTTGAACCACTTTCATTTTTTTTTTTGGGACCCAACAGTTCATTAAGCTTTTAAGACCAAGTGGCTTCTCAGTGGCAACATTTTACACCTGTTTTTCTTGTAGACAATTTTTTTATGGTTGCCCTAAGCGGCCTTTTAGTGATCGCACCACAGAAGTATGGTTGCTAACTATATTACTAGGGATACCACCTGTTCTAAGATAGCACAACCGATTCAGTAATAATAACATTTGTGAAATTTATGTTGGAAGCACTCACTTTGTAGTATTCATTATAAGCTATTTAAATGAAAAATGAAATAAGTGTTTTCATTTAAATAGTTAAATAACATTTGTATTTAAGTTGTTAATACCAATAAAAAATTAGAAATATTATTTACATAAGTTTTTTGTATGGTACAATATCTACTGTGTTTGCGCACAAGTGGGTTAATGCTTCTAATGTTACGTCCTCGTTGGAACAAAAAGGTTCTTAATCTCCTGTGATTGGTCAGATAGATTGGCATAATAGACCCTTCTGCATTACGCCTTTCTCTTTGGGAATTTGAGGTTAGGGCGCGGTTTTGAGTCCAATTGATTGATGTTAAGGAATTAATGCTTTCTCCAGAGCAGGGTCGGTTGTAAGGTGGACAGTGCCCTTAACTAAGAAAAATATAAAAGTTATAAAAATATATTGAAACGCGTATAACCCTACATTTTACATCATTAACTTAATTTTCTGAATTTCGTGCGAAACATTACGTATTTCCGGGCAAGAGCTTAATTTTTGACATTATCGCGAAGACCTAAATAAAAAAAATATTTAATATATCATCATCATTTCCGGCACTACAACCCGTTGAGGGTCCTGGACGCCTCCAAGAAACTTCTCCTGTCGCTTTTGTCTCCGGCTGCTTCTTTCTAATTTTTAATGCCTAAGGTTGCGGTGAATTTCATATATATACAATATACATATACATACATAATACGTTTATTATGGTGTAATTTAAGTATAAAATTTATTATAATACATGTTATAATAAAAAAATAAAATAAAGAAACACATTCTTGTGCTTGAGAAGTGAGTTTTGCATGTTTTCTTTTTTTTTTTTATTGCTTTTTGTATATACAGTGGTGTACATTGGCGGGTTTATTGCCTAGTTGGCAATTTCTTCCAACCAACCATTAAAATAAAGTAGTCCAGGTATTTAACGTAAACGCAATAACAGAAAGAAACACTTTTCGATACATATACGCATAATATATTATCACACTCAGTGTCCGCATAGGATAGAAGGGAGGTAACAACAGGAATAAAATTTAAGGAAGAGATAGGAAATGTTTTTTCAGTTGTATTTCAAAAGAAGTGATCGTTTCGGCTTCCTTTATAGCATTTGGGAGTCGATTCCATAGTCGAGCCGCATGCACTGTAAGGGACTTGGAGTAGAAGAAAGAACTATGGACAGGAATCAGTAGTGTATTTTGATCACGTGATCGAAGAGGTAATCCGTGAATCGTTTTCACGCAGGTAAAGTGGGGCGTTAGGTTTGTTCAGTACAACATATAATACAAAAGAGTGATAATATGATTTTCTCTCCGCTGCCTAAGTTTGAGGCATTTAAGTTGCTTGGGATATTCAGAAATATGGTCATATTTACTAATAAATCGATGAACGCCGGCTGCACACAAGAAAAAGCATGACTCATTGTCACGTTCCGCCTGAGCCGAGTGTGCAAGCGAAAGCGGGACAAGCGATAGAGAGGCACGATCGGCCTAAGCGTTCGGTTTGTGACGCATCTCTCTCTCTTCCACTCCATCGGCCGATGCGTCCGAGTAGAAGGGAGACAGTAGCAGCACACAAGCTACAAATTGAAAGTGAAATTAACGAGTGCAAAAAATGTTAATTTATGGAAAAAAATGTAATTTTCAATTAACTCCTGCTTTGTATTATACGAAATGATGATAATTCAGTAATAATAATTAAATTCAATTCATAAAAGTATGCTATTTTTCATCAATGTTTTCTTATGACGTTATCACGTAAAATTATCGTCCGTAAACCCAAAAGTTTTTTTTCTTTAAATTGTTTTTTTTAATCTATAGAACCCACGTCTATGTGTCTGACCCTGGCAGGGTATGAACACTCTGAAAGAGTATTGTTCGGAGGTCCTGATCAGAACAGATGGGTGAAGGATGTATAGAAATCAATTTTGGAGAGACCAAAATAATTGCTCCTTAAAGCCTAGAAAACCTACTAGAGAAGTGATTTACGTTTTGTAAAATATGGTGATTAATTGTGAGGTTGCCTCTACTGGATCAACTAAATCCTTCTTATGTAAACCTGCTTTTAAATACACGTGTTATTGTGAATATAAATAGAATTAAGTTAAGACTACACTGGAGACTAGCGTTAGATTTTTTTTGTGTTTTTAATATGATTTTTCGGATATATTGACTGCCACAAAGCTTACAGAAAACTTATCAATACATACATCTTACTATTTTTGGGAAAAAACAGTGACAGCTTTTTGAAATAGTGTATGAAGTCTCAAGAAAAACAATACGGGAAGTCCCTTTTCGTAATTTGTTTAGTTTGTCAGAATAACTGTGTGGTAATACTATGTATGATAGGTGAAATGTCGAAATTAGAGCAGAGTGCAAGGCTGAGATAAGCATTATCGACAAAATTAAGAAACGGCTTTTACGATGGTTTGGTCATGTGGAGCGAATGAGTGATGAAAGAACGGCTAAAAGAGGTTTAAATGCAAGCGTGCCTGGATGTAGAAGCCGAGGAAGGCCGAGAAAGACATGACATGACCAAGTACGACAAGTACTTGAAAGTGGACATGTGAAAAGTCGGAATAATCGGCGTATGTGCATGAGAAGGTGTATGAATGTAGAGGAAGCAAGGAAGTATGTCAGGACAGAGTGGTTTGGCGTTCTATCCTCTCTGCCTACCCCTACGGTGAAATGGCGTGATGGTTAGTTAGTTAGTTAGTTAGATAACTAAATAAAAATTATTATTAGTGATAAAAGAGCACATGAGATTCTAGGAAATAGTGAGCCAGTTTTTATTTCATCGTCTTTTTTTTCCAATCGTGTTACCAACTTGTTAAATGATCTAATTAACACAAAAATTATCCGTGAAAAAGGTACGTAAAAAAATTAACTTAATAGAGAGTCAGATTTAGTACCAGACTTGACATGAAAAATATTGCGTCTAATCCAAAATTAATGAAATCTTGAGACGAATCGAAATCAAAGTATTATTTAACGTGTACTAAATACCATTTGCGTGAAAATGATTTGTTCTGAAATCGATACCAGAATACTAAGATAAACTTCAATATATCTTTGATCTCACTCGTAGATTTGTAATCCTAAACACGCCGTATTGGTTTCATTAATTTAAATTGATAGTTACTGCTTTAATTACTGCACTGTTTGTATTACTGTTAATATCTCAAACCTAGTATCCATTACAATAGAAATCAGACGTATTTCTAGGAACATAGGCGCATTAATACATGTGTGGATATGGTAAGCGTCTAATCCTATCTAACCCTTAGTAATTAACATAAGGGTCTCATTACCGAGAGAGGTTAAATCAGTAACCTAACCGACACTAAGAAAACTGTAGGCCTATGTAATTCTTGATAACTTATTTGAAATTCCGAAATAAAAGGTTTACTAGCATTATAGATCAGTGAATATAAATATGGGGATAATATTATAGATTATAAAATATACTTTAAAAATGAAATAATACCCTCCTCATAAAATTAACATGGGGCCCTATGCTGGACTGAAAGTCGCATGCGATACTTTGAGTGATTTTGTGCCGCAGATCACGCCATTCCGAAGTGTTGCATTTCGTCCAGCATAGGGTCCCAGTTGCTCGATCACAGATCACTATCGACGCGGTAATAAGCGACGTGATAACGATTTCTAACCACCATGGATGTTTAACGTTTTCTGGATCACAATGGAACACGCGTTAAAAGTTATCGATCGGGATTATTAAACGAGCGCATCAAGTCGCGAGCCATTTCCCGAGATATATCTTCTTCGCACATATCTTCTTTCAATCTTTCTCAAGTGCCGAATTGCATTTAGCCGGCGTTCGGCAAGCCAAATATTGAGAAAAGCAGTCGACATAATAAACAATCCGACACGCGCGTTGACTTTCTTGATTGGACGTTTGACGTTTAGCCGCGATATTTATTATCATCTATGGTGCTCGGCAACGCGTACGTGGTATGAACGTATGTTCATTGTGATAGGTCAAATGGTTAGCGTTAGCACGTGGTTAGCACGTTTTTAACTACGTCGATAGTTATCTGTGATTGAGCTCATTGATAATAATCATCAAAATTGTTCTCCAAAGTCCGACACAATGGCAATGTATGGCAGCAAGCATTAAAAGCTATAATTTTCATTATACTAATGTCCATATATTGTCACGCAACTATATCAGATATTATTAACTTTAGGATGTTTTCTTAAACTGATATTCCTACATTGTCTCACACAAGTAACTAGATGCAGGGCGGTATTAAGCAAAGCTGCTTTGTTAAGGACACAATCCGGGGATGTCTCGCCTCTCGCCTGGTAGGGATGGAGCGTTAGGGCTGCGAAAATCCCTTAGGAAACTCATTATTCATTATACTAGGTTTTCTGTTCATTATTCATTAAAATTATAATAAATACTTACAAACTGATATTTCTGCATTGTCTCACACATAGATGCAGGGAGATATTAAGTAAAACTGCTTTGTTAGGAACACAATCCGGGTACGTCTCGCCTCTCGCAAGCTAAACTGGATAAACTGATATTCCTACATTGTCTCATACAAGTAACTAGAAGAAGGGCGATATTCAGCAAAGCTGCTTTGTTAGGGATAAATCCGGGGACTTTTCGTCTCTCCTGGTAGGGATGGAGGATAAGGGCTGCGAAAACTAATTATTAATTATATTAGGTTTTCCGTACATTTTTCATTTAAATACGGTACAGAGTAGCCAATCACCACAAAAGTATGCAACTGAAAGCCATAAAGCCTCATATTAAAATATCATTTTTAACATATTTTTTTAAAGCACTTAATCTGCATTTTTCCAACTTAATTTTTATTTTTAGACCAAACAGCATGCTCAGTGCACTTTCATTTATTTACTACAACGATACCTAATATTATCTTTACTCCTAAATTCATAATTATCGTAATATCATATCCATATATTCCTAAATAACTTCTAGATACCTTTCTCTCTTATCCGCACCCAAGAGTGCATACGGCACTGCATTAATACACGAAATGCAGTGAATCTTGATCATTTGTTTCATGAAGACAAGATGACCAGTGACCAGTCTATTTTTATTTGATCAAAATAAGATTAAAAAACCCATTTTAAATTTCGTCCCCTATAAAAAGTCTTAACCCACTTGAAAGAACCACCAGTCTGACGATGCCGCGGAAGCGGTGAAACCGGTTATTGGTCCCAAAAACAAAAGTGGATTAAAGTGTCAACTAATTTTATTTTTTAATCTTATTTTGATTACAATGAACTTCCACCAAGAAATTTCTCTAAACAACCTGAATATTTTTATTTTTGGGTGATTTTTACAGTTCGATTCCCGTAGATGACCCCATCATAAAATATTAATTTATTTACATGTGATTTTCATATTAATATTTCACGTGTGATACCTTGCATATTACCTTCATGTGATAAAATGATCAAGATACACTGCACTTGTAGTACCAACGTGGTGCCCTATGCACCATTGGGTGCGGATAAAGGGAGAGTATTATAGTAAAATATTCAATATCTGTGATACCTTAGACTGGAGCTGAAGGGTAAATTAAAATGAAAATTAACCAAATATAATTATTAAAAGAACAAACATTATTTTAAATACCACACAGTGTAGATTCGTAGTATAAAAGGGGGCAAGATCCTCAATCATCCATGCGCTTTGAAGCTACAAGATGGATTATTGTCTAGCCTCCTACTTAGTGAAAAATCAGTTACATAAACACTTTAACCCACTTTTTATTGCTAGTATACCCCCATCATTTTGTATAATTTTCTAACTTATATTTTAAATCTGTTTATATTTCTAATCAGGGGCTAGAATTCTCCATCCGTCTATGCACTTGGTAGCTGCAGGACGAGTTGAGATCTAGCCTCTTTCTGTACAGCGCTCTTGAGTCGATTTTTCGCAAAAACAGCGCTTTATTAATTGTCCATATAATACAAATAATAACAATGTCTTTTCACAACCCTGGCAGACCACTGCTGTGCCTCGGTACAATATCCATATCGCCATAGTGATAGGACGCGGACGGCGTAAACTACTGTTGGCAAACATCCCATACTATTTGTCGGCCATACACTTTCCGTACACGGCCATACGCGGGAACAAATAGGGCCAATCTTGTGAGAGATTATGCAAAAGTACAACGATTCTGCCGTACAAAGTCATTTTGTCATAATATAAAGATAACACTAACTTTATTTATTGATATGGCATTTATTTTGTAGAACTCCATGATATCTTATGTTTAAAATCAAATAACGATTTTTTTGGTTCTACGTGATTTTATTATCAAGATAGTGACAATTGTTTCGCCTTGTAAGGGCATTATCAAACTGTGGCGTTGAAACATTTACATCTTATTTTATACAATATTGGCTTATTAGTTACAGTTTTTAAGAATAGGGAGAGGAACATCTGTGGATTTTTACTAAATTCCTGATTTCAGTTGGTCTTATTAGATCGTAGTTGGTAAGATTAAAAATTCACCCAAAAAGAGATTAAAGACCAACTGAAATCAGGAATTTAGTAAAAATCTACAGATTGATGTTCCTCTCCCTATTCTTAAAAACTGTAACTAATAAGCCAATATTGTATAAAATGAGATGTAAATGTGTCAACGCCACAGTTTGATAATGCCCTTACAAGGCGAAACAAATGTCACTAACTTTATAATAAAATCACGTAGAACCAAAAAAAATGGTTTTTCGATTTTAACATAAGATAACACTAACTGTTCAAAGTATTAAAATCTATGTTTGATTGTTGTCAACTAACAAATTTAATTAGTATATGAGTGCCTGGTCGAGTTACCCGTAGTAATGCACTATTTTGCTGCAGCCAATCATCGACAAATTACAGTGCAAACTCATCTATACGACGAATGCACGCACTGGCAAACAAGTATGCTAATAATATTGATGTTTTCAACACTAATCTAGTTCATTTCAGGGGAGCAGTGTCTGGATGCCATCTCTGGCGGTAATGAATAGCTACCTACTGTGTAACATTTAAAAATGTATACGTAAAAGCCCTATGGGCGTTAAAACAATAAAATATATAAATAAATAAACAATAAACACAGTTTACACTCTTGTACATAGGTTTTGTCCGCCTCGTAGCATAGTGGTAGCGCATTTGGCTACCATGCATGAGGTCGCGGGTTCAATTCCCGTAAGAGGTTAACATGAAATATTTATTTACATGTGATTTTCATATTAATATTTCATATGTGATACCTTGGACTGGTACTGGAGCGTAAGACTGATCTTTCTACCTTCATGATCAATATATATATTTCATGCTCCCTGCGGAATCGAACCCGCGACCTCATGCACGGTAGTCAAATTCGCTACCTCTGTGCTATGAGGCGGACAAATCAAATGACTACATTTATTTATTTACTGCATATTCCAAAATTTAGACAATATTAATTAATTACGATAATATTTATCAATTGGCATTATACATTCATCCTAACCTCCACTCTATTTCATTTTCTAAAACCATTTTTAGTACTTTTTACATTTTTATTTATTTGTGATTTTCCTGATATGCAATTAAAAACAAAATAAACATAAGGAATTTTCTAGATTTAGATGATCCGAAGACTAATTATTATTGATGTATATACATATATTATTATAATACATGTACAATAGTTTGCCTTAAAATAACAGGTCGTAAGCTCTGTGGCCTTTGAATGCCTATCTACATTCCTGATCTTGGGGAAAAAAGCTTCCATAACTTTGTTAAGATATCTTAGATTAGATCAACATTAGAAAATATTTATTTCTGAAACATTTTATCGATAACGTTATTATATATTACATATGATAGGAATAATGGTTGTTAAAGCCACCTTTGTGTTCTCCCTAAATTACGCAGACACTTCAAAGCACCGTGAAGTATTTACTGACGGAAAAGCAAATATTTCAGCAATATATTACCTGCCCACTTAATTCCCTAACACATAACTCTATTTGTTTACGCAATGCATCTCCATTGCGACTATACAGTATACAGCGTACAGGCTGACATGAAATAACAAGCCATTGTTTCTACAAGTATCGCGCTACACTGTAACTAACTAACTAACTAACCATCACGCCATTTCCCCGTAGGGGTAGGCAGAGAGGATACGCCATACCACTCTGTCCTGACATACTTCCTTTGCTTCCTCTACATTTATACATCTTCTCATGCACATACGCCAAATATTCCGACTTTTCACATGACCACTTTCAAGTACTTGACGTACTTGGTCGTGCCATATCTTTCTCGACCTTCCGCGGCTTCTACATCCAGGCACACTTGCATTCAAACTTCTTTTAGCCGTTCTTTCATCACTCATTCGCACCACATGACCAAACCATCGTAAAAGCCCTGCCTTAATTTTGTCGATTTTGCTTATCTCAGCCTTGCACTCTGCTCTAATTTCGACATTTGTACACCTATCATACATAGTCTTACCACGCATAGATCGCATTTCAACAGCATTCAGTCTACTTTCATCCTTATTTTTCCAACACCACGCTTCACTACCATACATAAGGGTTGGTACCAGAACTCCGTTGTGTACTGCCAATTTTGCTTCTTTCGATAAGTTCTTATTTGCCACTATCGATTTCAAGGCACCATTAACTCTGTTTCCGGCACTAACCCTTCTCTCAATGTCCTTATCGACATTTCCGTCTCTTGTAAACATACTTCCCAAATATACAAACTCTTCGACCTGCTTAAATCTGTCTCCAAAAACAGTGTAAAACTAACATAAACTGACTTAACGTCGCTTTGACCAGAAGTATTGCTATTTTATTGTTCTAAATCTTTTTGACCGCCTTGTATTTAACACATTGGGATCTTTACCGATGAACGGCAAAGTGGGTGCAGCGTTTTTGTACCTTTCGATGGCATGAGAGAGCTGCCGTCAAGAAAATCCGATGGTTTCTGCTTAGTGTTTTTTTGCAGAGAAACCTTGATTTACGTTTTGAAAAAAGCGCCAAACAGACTGCAATTTTGGGCCCTAGTTGCCACGACTCGCAGCCATAAAAAAAAACGTGTAGACTTAGAAACGTCAGTTAGTGGTTATTTACACATATTTGCATTTTTTGTCCGTATTTTTCTGTCCACCTTTCACAGTCTCTACGTTGTCCATATTTCACTACCCCCCCCTCCCTCTAGTCCGTCCACTGGTACACACACACACAAGCTCTTTGTTAGATATGTGTTACATGTCTGTAATTGTGTCTGTGCACATATACGTTAGGCGCACTGTACAGTTTCGTGCATGCACCAGGGAGCCGAGCTGCACTGCAGGTAAACAGTAGAACGGAATTACGCTGGGGCAGTTCTAGGAAACCTTTGGTCGATGAACCGGAAAACTATTGTTTTAAAGGAAAATTCCATTTATAAAAAATATGATTGCCTTAAAAAAAAAATGTGGTTACATTGGTTGATTCACTGACAATATTTTATTTAAAACGAAAACCTCATAGTTAGCAGGATATAAAATGTTTTTTCAGCATTTAAAAAAATTTTAATCAACACTTGAGGAGGAACAAACTTGATTAATTTTCCTTTATTTAATTGTTTAATATTGTAAATTTGCGATAGCTTTAAAAAGGGTTAAAAAGGAATTTGACTTGTAATATTGATTAAGTTTTCAACCTTAGATAGCCATCGATATTATGTATGATTATCATGCTAAAATAAAATATTATGTATTGTATGTACCTACCATTGTAAGCGAAAATAATTATAATTGACGAAAATAATTAGAAAGACGAGAAGTTTGGAAGGGAATATGGATATCTAGGAGCTAACAGTGCTTATGACATATCATTGGATGGGTTAAGTAGCCACTTGATATATAATAACATTCCCCATCTCGCCTACTATTTGACATCTGTATCTGCCAATTGTCAGAAATTGAATATATATAATGAAATGTGAAAACTCTCTGTCTTCCATTGTTGCCAAGCATTTTAGCAGAAACCTTTGTGATTGTATGTGAGATTATTACCGAATTATATCATCTACTAGGAAACACCGGAAGATGACTCCTCGATTTATTATGCAAGCTTTTAAAAAAGTTTATAAAAAAACACGGGACACCGCAGTATGAAATAATGCGCACTTTATACAGGGCCGAAAACTGTACTGTTTTAGAAAACTGGACAGTCTGTCAAAAAACACTTAAGACACGATTTTCATATTTGCACACAGAAAATTGTTAATATAATTAATTATGTAAATATGTAATTTTATTTTTTATATTTTTAAAAGCATCCAACATGTTATCAATATCTTCTTAAATCTTGGCCTACTACTACGATCGCTTGGCCTGGAGGAATTTGTGGAATCCATATGCTCCACATAAAGAGCGGATACGGTATGATGATGATGATGATGATCTTAAGCGTTTACGTAAAAAACATTAACTGTCGGGTTAGGTTAATATTCCATCCTGTTTTTGCTCTGTACGCGACAGTTTTCCAACTGCACAACAAAATGTCTAATCATTCATATGCAAAAAAATAATTATAAGTTATGAAAAAGGTTGCGGAACGCAGCGCTTTAAGTAAAAAGTATGCATCAAGCGTCATTATTTTCTAAACCAGCTTGTCGTTTAAGTTAGTCTCTCAGACAAGACATGATGATATATCGTTTGTATTACTATAACAACTCTCTCTTATCCTCCTAATGGTGCATAGGGCACTGCATTGGTGCACCAAGTGCAGTGAATCTGGATCTTTATGCTACATGAAGGTGATCAGTCTTTCGCTTCGGCGCCATTCAGCACATTGGAATGGGAGTCGGACCCACGATCCTTGGTGTACTAGTGGACTAACAACCACGCTATTTCAAACGATTTTATATCATTATGACAATCTTAGAGCCGAGACAGTGATAAGGGCGGGGCAATGAAAGCATTTGGTCGCGTATTTAACCTTATTTTCTTCCGATTTTTCCAGTTAAACTGAATCTATTCAATTTCGCGGATTAGCTTTCAAAATTGGTAGAGTTGTGCTGGACTGAAAAAGACTCAATAGTTACAATTTGACATCTCAACAGAGACGAGAAATTTGGAAGGGAATATGGATATCTAGGGTTTTACAGGGCTTCTGACCTGTCATTGGCTGGGTCAAGTGGCCATTTGATGTATTACAACATTCCCCATTTCACCTAGTATTTGATATCCATATCCGCCAATATACAGTAAAATGGCGCGACGCTTCTCATGTGAACACTCTGTCATCCATTGAGAAAATTGCTAAGCATTTTAGCAGAAACCTTTATGATTGCAAGTGAGATTCTTACCGAATTATATCACCTACTAGGAAACGCCTGAAGATGAATCTTCAATTTTTTATGCTTATAACTTTTACCAGCTAATTTTTATAAACAACATTTTGAGTGTGTCCAAATACTTGTAGACAAAAACTGGATTTCACCCATTACGGGCTAATAATTACAATTTGACATCTCAACAGAGACGAGAAATTTGCAAGTGAATTTGGATATCAAGGCGTTTACAGGGCTTATGACCTGTCATTGGCTGGGTTAAGTGGCCACTTGATGTATTACTCAATAGTCTTTAATAGGATGACTCAATAGTCTTTAAAACACTCTAGGGAAAGGGTGGGTCTTTCACTGTAATATCATTAGGATTTAATTCAGAAAAGATACGTAAACATTCCCGTTAAAATAAAAAAAAACACACGGTAATTTTTTTTCCGACATTTTTTAAACTCACTTTCAAATCTATTTTATCTATCCAAAGAAGTCAATCAGTGCAAAATCAGTAAAACATTTTAACCCTTGTTATGGTTCAGAGTTAAAAAATAATATTGTCAGCAAAATGGCAACGGCAACACAATATTTTTTAAAAGGCATTTTGGTTTCCCGGTAGCGGATGTAATAATTTGAAAATTGCAAAGTGGAACACATCGCGTTCTAATTTGAGCAGCGTTTCGCGCGCCAAATTGATATCAATGGTTCAGGTACTTCCGGCGCCATTTTTAATACTTCCTTCCGGCTCCGGAAGGGGTGGAAAGCGCGCGCTTTAATTAACGCGTGCTGCAAACGTATGGCGGGAAAACGCGCTACTTGTTTAATAATATTAGAATACAACTTGGGAGTGTATTCTTAATGCCACGATTCAACCTAATTCATTTTTTGGTATAATTCCAAATCGAGTTCTACTTCATTATTCCTATTGTTGGCAGATTAGCCATCTACTAATACATATTATTACATAAAATAGACAGATTTTTTTTGATTTAAAATATATTATCACAAGTTTGATAAATACTATCAAAATAATGTTTTAATAACTTACTAGAATTTTAATTTGCTGTGTTCAAAAAATAAGTTCATTAAATATTTTAAATAAACCTCCAAATTCTTAATATTATACAAATACAAACAAAAAAAAATTAGTATAGAATCATCATCATTCCATATTCGCTCCCTATTGGAGCAAAAATTCCTTTGCTCCAGTTCCCTTTGATCGGCCGCCATTAAACTCCCAATCAGTCCACGTCTCTAGCTCTGACGCACTACTGCCAACGAAGTGTCAACAGTGGACGACCAAGACGCCAAGAAACCTGATGCTTATTACGAAGCATGAGAAGCCGGTAAAATGTCAGCGTTTATGAAAAAAGATTATGAAAAGGTTGATGGTTATATTAAGAACTATGAGATAAAAGAATCTCTAGGTTCGAAAATCCAAATTGTTTCCTGCTTTCTGCACAGCTTTTTCCGACTATTTTAAAAACAGCCCCAAAAATACAGTATATCATAAGAACTCAATGTGTATTTTTAGAATGTTATCAATGTTATTTATGGTACCTCCTTGGCTTCAACTTTTCGAACTAGGCAGCCCATGAAACACCACGTAAGCAAACATTATACACCGTTTCCCACGATGAGACCGCGAAACTCCAGGAGGGTGATTATTCATGATATTCTGAGAAAAAAATTCTTAAGAAAGATTGCAAAAAACTCAATTCTAATTTTTTAAAAAATTATTTAAAATATGAATAAAAAATTCACGCGTGTAATACCGTCCATTTATACTGGCTAACAAGAACTGCACCAAATGTTATTTTTTGTGTTATGAATATTCGTTCGGTGACCAGAGCCCTCCTTGGCCCGCCCACCGCCACCCCGAACAGGCAGCCCATGATAACACCACGTTATTAACATTATATTTGTTATTATTAAAAGCGGAAAAAAACTTAAGACATATTAATTCTCCTTCATGAAAACCCTCCGGAAAAAAGCACACTATGTCACGTGTTAAATTTCCCAGAGCTTACAATGGTTTGCTTGGATCCATTTTTTGCAATCACGGGACAAATTTCCCCGAACTTACAATGGTTTGCTTGGATCCATATTTTGCTAAATCTTAACTAAGATTACAGCAGCATTATCCCCACCGTGGACTTTGTGCCCCGTTTTAACCCTTTAATGGCCAATAAACCCCATAGATAAATAACCCCACTGTTTAATAATATATAGTATCGAATATTTCGCGAATTTTTGGTGTTGGTTTGGCGAGTTTTGGTTTTTCAGAGCTTACTGGGAGGATTTCACGCTTTTCATTCTTGTGACAAGTTGCCCCAGTAAATCCTTGATTCCTACTCCCATATCCCTTTTGTCTATGACTTCCTCTATCCCAAATTCCAACATTGTCTGTGGTACTATCTTTTGCACATCGCGGGTAATCAAAACTTTTATATGTGACATTTTTTTTGGCATCTGTCAAAACCGCACGCGTCTCATCCGCATTTTACGCCGCAACCGCATTTTACTCATCGCATCGCATCTATATTAAACTTTGAACTATTTAAACAATCATCAAGTGTCATTGTGTGTTTATTGTAAATTCTTGTGTTCTGTTTTTGATTAATCGAAGTGAGTGCAGCCCAGAGGACATTCCTGTTTCCTCCATCATCCATCTCCAGCAAGGTAGGGGCAATTTTATATTGGATTGATTGGTGTGGATCTCCTATCGTCGCCTGGGAGCTAGATCTCGTTCAGCCATCTTCTCCCGCCTACATCAGAGACATAAATTCTTTCCCGCATCAGTCGGCTCTAGTTCCTTAAAATTAAAGTCGACAAGAACGCGCTTCGCCACATCAGGTGTCAAAATATGTAAACAAAAAAATCGCCTTTTTAGTAGTATACAGTAATAAAAGCTACGGGCCGGATTAGAAAGTTTTTTTTAAATTATTTTTTTTTTACTTTAACCACCTCAACAGGCCAGGAGACCCAATTACATAAAGGATTTACTTCACAAACACTCAGGCTTGAGAAAAATCCCTTTTTTATTGATTTCACGGGAATCGAGTCCGGAGCCTCCGTGTCGTGAATCCAGCATCATAGCCATTACGGTACGGAGGCCGCCTTTTTTTAATGACTTCTTAAGTTGAAAAAATTCAATTATGGTAAATCCATTGATTTAAAAAATAATTTGTATTAATAATAGTATTGTGGTCTATTGATTATTACAATCTAGAAGTCCGCGTAATAAATCCCTAGGTTCGAATCCCTCACCACCACAAATCGCTTCCTATTTTCATTCCTGTCATAGTTATTTACGACTTTTTTGTATGGAACTCTGAACTAGCCAAAAAACAACCCCCAAAACAGTGTTAAAACTTTGGTCAATCTTCAGTATATAGTTTTTATATCTACGGTTGCCCGTGCGTTTACTATTTAACAAAATTTGTTTTTAAAAGTATGCACCTTCTTCAAGTGGCCGCTTAGCCCAGCCAATGACAGGTCATACCCCCTGTAAATGCCTCAGATATCCATATTCTCTTTCAAACTTTTCGTCTTTGTTGAGATGTCAGATTGTAATTAATTTTGTTTTTATTTCAAGATATTTCTACAAAATGTTAGTTAAATGATAAGTTGGCGGTCAACCATCGACCTATTTTAATATTTAATAATCAAAGATAATAAATTATATTGAAAATACAAACAAAAGAAACATTTGTCATTCGAGACATCCAATTTTATTGTTGATCAATAATTGAATCTGATAATACTGTTATCGAAAAATTTCAATCCATAGGCACTTAAGTTCCATTAAACTAGATAACAATTCATGTAAAAATGAGATAGCGTAATATCCTTCACGCGTTTTATTCGTTTTCTATGGAAAAGTAATAACCTGCCTATCAGCCCGGGTTGCCTGCGCTGTCATGGCGGGAAATGTGATGGATTATTAGAAATTATTTATCTATGGCTGAGCACCACGTATGAACGTATGAACGTTTAATTCTTTATTTATTAATTTTTTAAAGAAGTCTTAAATCCCGTGTTAAAACTAATAAAATATATCATGGAGGTTTCGGGTTCGATTTTTGGTAATATCACAAAATTATATGGGGGTTTTTATCAAGCCTGTGTGTTTTGTAATATTATTTAGATTTGCAATTAGACCTTCTGGTCTGTTGAATTCATGAAAATAATGAAATTAGCTTTCATTAAACGATTACAATTTATCCAATATCATAAGTTTAATTTTTATTTATACTTCCCTAATATAGTTTTCTATTTCTTACATTAATAATTCGAGTTTATATTTTTTTGTTGTACTTGTTACGATTAAAAAAATTTAAGTAGTATTTCACAGTCAGAAATGGCTGCTTAACCCAAACGCTAACGGGTAAAAGGGCCGTAAACGCCTAGATAATCCATATTCGAATCCAGAGCTTCTGTGTCTCCATTGAGATGACCAGAATGAATTATACACCATAACTAATGCACATATTACATAATTATATTAGTAAAATGTAATTGGTACTGTAAGTAGGTACATTATGTATTTGTAATGAAATTAAAGCCCTGTAAAAGCCTAGATAACCCTATTCCCTTCTAAACTTCTCGTGTCTGTGGAAATGTCAGTTGTATTGCTTTTTTTTTAAAATTATTAGGCATAAAAAGAAATAACTGCATAACCAAATAAACAACATTTTGAGTGTGTCCAAATACTTGAATAAATTCATGTTAGCCCGTAATGAGTGAAATCCGGTTTTTGTCTAAAAAGATTTGGACACACTCAAAATTTTGTTTATAGGTGTAATACATTATACTTTTGCTAGAAAACTATTTACGTAACGTATTTTATATCATGAAGCCGTATTATTATTTATTCCTTGTTGAGTGCATTCACTATGCACCCAACTACATCACAATGCACTTTTCTATGCAACGTTATTCAAGGCGGACTCTGTAATATATTGTTCCAGTCTCTATTTTATTTATTCAAACACACATTCTGGAAGTTAAATAAGCTGTGGAAATTGTATTCTGTGAAAGTCATTTTTTATGGAAATTCTCTGCATAGAATCCCATTAAAAGATGAACAGCATTTCAAGGGAAAATCAAGAGTTTTATGGATATCATAATAGAGAATATGATTTTCAGATGCGAAAAATTTAATTTTGTCCGTTATCCACACCCAATGGTGCATAGAGCACTGCATTGGCACATTACCAGGCTTGACTGCCAAGCATGAGGTCGCGGGTTCGATTCCCGATGCAGTCATTTTTACTTTTTTTTTTTTCTTGAAATAGTGTAATGAAATACTTATAAATTACGACACTCATAATTTCTCCCACCAGAAGTGCGCAACTGTGAGAATGAAGTGATATTTCGAAAAAATCTTAAGACCCATTTGTTCTCTTAATCTTTTGATTACATTTCCTACTGACAGAATGAGTTTTATTTAACTAACTAACTAACCATCACGCCATTTCCCCGAAGGGGTAGGCAGAGAGGATAGAACGCTACACCACTCTGTCTTGGCATACTTCTCTAATGTGTGGTAAAACTATGTATGATGCACTAATGTTGAAATTAGAGCCGAACGCAAGGCTGAGATAAGCATTATCGACAAAATTAAGAAAGGTCTTTTACGTTGATTCGGTCATTGTATAGCGAATGGATGATGAAAGAACGGCTAAAAATATATATGATGCGACTGTGCCTGGATGTAGTAGTCGAGGAAGGCCGAGAAAGACATGGCATGATCAAGTAAAACCCAGTTTTGAAAGTGGGCATGTAAGAAGTCGGAATAATCGACGTGCGTGCATGAGAAGATGTATGAATGTGGAGAAGCATGAGTTTTATTTTTTATGTATTATTTGAGTTGAATTTCCCTAGCCGTTTAATTCAATATTTAAAGAGCCCTTGAGGTATATTTATACGAAAACTGCGCTCTACAAACAATCCATAATAATAAAAGCATAGAAAATTAGCATGTCTGCTTTAAAATATGAATAGGTATAGACCATAAACCATAGACGAATCACTCACTTTACGATCCTTTCTGAGCGCGAGGCTCGCGGTGAACTGCGGTGAACTGGTGAACTAATTTGCGGAATCCGAACTAATAAAGAGACCGTAAAACCATTTTTGTTTATTGCTCGCGGTGGTAATATTCTGGGTTCCTTTGCCTCCAACTTGGGCTACGTTCGGTAGGTTGCCGCACAGGGAACGTAAATCCTATACACTTAGGGGCCTATTGGTATAAATAAGTAGTTTGCCTCTGTGCTAACTGTATTTTGTGCCCGTTTGTGGGAACAGGGCTGTACTCAGAATTTTTTTTCTTTGATGTGAACTGCTAAAACAATCTATGATGATAAAAAGTCGGAATAATTGGCGTGAGTGCATGACAAGTTGTATGAATATGAATACGAAACAAGGACAGAGTGGTGTGGCGTTCTATCCTCTCTGCCTATCCACTTGGGGAAATGGAGTGATAATTAAAGTAAGTTCGCTTAAAAAAATATGTAGACTTATCTACATATCGACGCCTCCTACGTATAATATCGTAACCCACAAAATGCGATTTTACAGGAGGAGTATTTGAAAATATTTTCGTTCATATGCATTGGTTGTAGATACGACAAATTACGCCATAAAAAGCCCTTATTATTGGCAAAATAATTTTTTTGCTTTGGTAGAATTAAAGATATAGTTAAATACAGGCGAAATCCACCAAAAACTCAAAATCGACGATTTGTGGGTTACGATATTATACGTAGGAGGCGTCGATATGTATATTTTTTTTGTTAGAAGTACGTACTCACTTTCTACCCTACTCAATTTAAATACTTAGCCGCATTAAAGTTATGGCCTAGATAAAAAAAATCATAAAGATAATTATAAACAATTTATTCATACTTGTTTCGCTGCCATCTTTAGTTATCATGAAAAATGACAAAAAGGAGTGTTTCCCGTCATTTTTTAAATTGAATTTAAATATCGTTATGTGTATTTATTTCTCTATGAAATCATTTGAAATCATTTTGCAAACAACAAAACTTTTAACAGCCGAAAACTTATCTCTTATCTCAATAATATAACGTCGACATACTAAAAAACCGAAATTCTTATTTTTGAAAAGATATATAAAATAGTTATTTTTAAGAAAAACTTACCTGATGCCTTTGAATGCACGCCTGTCTCATATTACAAATTGCAGTGTCGGGGTAAATCCTCTTACATTTGCGGCAGGGACGCAGTCAAAACAGAACTGGAATTAAAGTACACTTTCTGGATTAATCTGTTATAAAAATAATCTTTCCGTGCTTTTTCAAATGTACAGAGATTTGCATTTAAGCGTTTTTTAATGTTCGTTTGTAAAACTAAATCAGAGGATCCAAATTTGTTAATTTAGAATACTAATTTATAATTATATAATTTTGTTAGTTAAATACATAAATATATAGTATATTCCTTTTTATAATAAATATTATAAATTTGCAGTAGATTTAAATGATCGATTTGACTTTTTGACCTGTTTTGACTTGGGATGATGCGCGGGAGCTGGCGACCGATCGCTTGGCCTGGAGGCAGTTTGTGGATTCCATATGCTCCACATAGGGAGCGTATATGGTATGATGAAAAAAATTAAATGATCGATTCTCAAATTATTTGTAAATAATCATATAATAAAAAGTACACTATAATTTAGGTGCTAAGTTGGTACTACCAACGTATGTTATTTATTTTATAAACTCTTTAAGATCTATGGTAAAAAGTTTATTTTTGGTAACAAACACATCGCGTTGCATAAGCAGAAACTTCCACCTAGTAGTACAATAATGTGCAGAAATGTTTTTTTTTTTTTCTCTTTTGTTGATACTGGATTATTTATATATAAAATAAAATAAATAGAATGCAATAAAGACGGGTATTAAGCACCTCTACGGAGCTTCTACAGAGAGATTTTTTATTAACTAACCCAATCCATTAAAACTGCCGTTAGATAAAAACCTGGTGTTTCGAATACCGATAAAAATGAACGCTTTATTCGTTGGGGTTAATAATTTAAATGGGATTCGTTGCAATAATAATAAATGGTAGCAATGCCGGGAAATAATCGGCATAATTTGCAAAGCTACTAAACAATAGAATCTGCGCTGAAACGGCAATTTGCTGGATGCAATATTAATGGTCGTTGCGGAGGGTAGAGGTACTGTTACTGCCATTAATCAAATTTGGAAACTGCAATACTACACGGTATTTTGAATCGTTCAAAAGCAGCTGTGAGTTCAAATTTGAAATCAATCGATTGAACGGAATCAATTTAAAACGAAACACTATGACCAAATTTATTTAAAAACAATTCGTTTTTAATTTCTAATTCAGAATGCAAGGATTTCATTTGAATTTTTAATTTAAGTCCGTATTTTTTAGTATGTTATTCTGAAAATGGATGTTACACCAATCATAAGTGTTAGTTTAAATTTGGAATCCGCAATACTGCACGGTCGAATAAACACAATCAATTTCAAACAAAACAAATTTAAAGGATAATTGTGCTACACATATTTTGGATTTCAAAGGTCACAAAGATTTTATTGAAAATTGAAATTGAAGCTCTAAAAGTCCGAAACTAAAAATATTTACAGTAAATAAAAAACATGTTGTATAAAAAATTGTTCTAATCAACAATTTGGCTTATTATGGATGTCTTTCCGTAGCGTAATGCTAAGAACTAAAACGATACGGAGGGACCGGGTTTGATTCCCGGACGATAATTTTTTACAGAAATCAAAGGTGATTTTTCTCAGATCCTGGGTGTCGATTATGTTATTCCGCCTCTTATGTAGCTCAATCACAGATGACTTATGTTAATTTAGGCGACGTGATAACGATTTCTCTCCAGCTATGTTTAACGTTTTCGCGATCACAATGGGAGCATCCGTTTAAAAGCTATCGATCGGGATTCATTAATATAGCTTTAATTACACAGGTAAAATACGCCAAAACAGTTAAATAATGCATTTTAGTTTTATTTAGTTTTAATTGTTTGTGCACAATTTAATCGAAAACTAACTAACTAACTAAAAACATCACGCATTCTCGAAGGGGTAGGCAGAGAGGACGGACGCCACAGCCACTTAGAAACTTGGCATACTTCTCTTGCTTCCTCCACATTCATACATCTTCTCACGCACCTAGTTACGTCGATTAAAACTTTCCGACTTCTTACATTCCCACTTTTATGAGCACTTGTTTTACTTGATCATGCCATTCTTTCTCGCCTTTCCTCGACTTTTACAATATCAGGGACGTCGGTCATATATTTTATTTTAGCACTTCTTTCATCATCCATTCGCTCTACATGACCGAACCCAACGTAAAAGACCTTTCTTAATTTTGTCGATAATGCTTATCTCAGCCTTGCATTCTGCTACTAATTTCAACATTAGTGCACCTATCATTACATAGATTTATTACACATTCGCCTGAGAGATCGCATTTCAACTGCATTCAATCTACTTTATGCCATTTATTTGCTTTGCAATAAAACGAAACATGAGTCAAAGTATGCCTTTCATCTATTGTGCTTGGCAACGCGACCGTGATATGAACGGATTCTTATTGATCGGTCAAATGCTTAGCACGTTTTTTAAGCACGTCGACAATCATCTGTGATTGAGCTACTGTTATTGGGCCTCTTCGCCTGTTGGGGTTGGTTAATAAATCAAATAAAGCAGGATAATTGGTGACTTTTGTATTTCTTGAAAATAATTCAAGAGATCTCTCTCTTTCATACACACATTACTTACTACACGTACAAAATACACTTATTTATTTGTGTATTAAAAATATTTTTATAAAGTTTCTGACTACGTGTCTAAAATAAAATAAACAATCGTGTCATCTTGGGATCTTGGTTTCAAGTTTTTTAAGTTTTTCAAGTAAATTTTAGACTTGGTACGATTTGGGATCACCTCCGTTTTCCTGATTAATGACGTAGAAATTGGTTTAGTTAAATTAATTACAATTAATAATAAATTATCATCGTGGGCCAATTTAGCTCGCTTGAAGTTTTTCTAGGGGAAAACTGCCTTATTCTGATACTGAGGTGAAATAATGATATTACCGTTAAAATTAGGGTGACCAAATATCTGTATAATATAATTAAATACTAATAGTAGTAAAATATTTTTGATTTGACGTACAGGAAATATAGTACCCGTTATACTTTTACATTACATTACCAATATTTAGAAGAAAAAAATAATTATACTAGCTGAATGAAAAAAAAATTACCAGAACAACATATCATATGGTTATCACAGCCTGCTGTACCAAGGCATTGTGATAAATCCATGTTCCTACACAACATATCATATGGTTATACCCCAATCTAGGAAATACAACATATCCTAATGGGTATCATATCCTGCCGTACCAAGGCATTGTAATACATCCATGTTCGCTACACAACATATCATATGGTTATCACAGCCTGCCGTACCAAGGCATTGTGATACATCCATGTTCCTACACAACATAGTATATGGTTATACATCCATGTTCCTACATAACATATCGTATGGGTATCACATCCTGCCGTACCAAGGCATTGTGATACATTCATGATCCTAAACAACATATCGTATGGGTATCACATCCTGCCGTACCAAGGCATTGTAATACATCCATGTTCCTACACAACATATCATATGGTTATCACAGCCTGCCGTACCAAGGCATTGTGATACATCCATGTTCCTACACAACATATCATATGGTTATACATCCATGTTCCTACATAACATTGTGTATGGGTATCACATCCTGCCGTACCAAGGCATTGTGATACATCCATGTTCCTAAACAACATATCGTATGGGTATCACATCCTGCCGTACCAAGGCATTGTGATACATCCATGTTCCTACACAACATAGCGTATGGTTATCACAGTTTGCCGTACCAAGGTATTGTGATACATCTATGTTCCTCCATAACATATCATATGGTTAAACATCCATGTTCCTACACAACATATCGTATGGTTATCACAGCTTGCCGTACCTAGGCATACTCGTACCTCCAAGGTATTGCTACGCTGTGTACATAATGAGGCATTCGGTAATCGATTCCTTTCCAGACTATTACCCCATTACATTACAAGTTTCGGAGGGAAAAACGGAATTTATTGTTATTATTACAGCGGAATATTCAACCCGCATCCAAAATCAGTGTCGGAGATCGCGCTAATAGTTTTTCCATTGAAAATTTTGCACAAAACCGTTTTGTTTATGGTTGAACTCGGAGTTTATGGTATGGCAGTTTGTTTTTCTACTAGGAACAATTGCTTTTTAGCGCATGTTGTAGAGTTGATACGGAAAAGTAAACAAAATAATTTGAGTTTTATTACGTCCAATAATTCTCGATTCTTTCAAAACTTCTATCAATTCGAAAGCGTTTTTTAATGTGTAACTTGGTAATGAATGATGCTAATTTGAACGTAGGGGCACTATTAGGTATACGAGACCACCGGACAAATTGGACTATTTTCTTTATGCATTTTCAATAAACCATAAATTTTGGGAAACAAGACCTATGTACTTATGAGTAGTAGTTTGTCTACCTAGTGGTGTAGCGGTAGCACGTTGGGCTACAATGCATGAGGTCGCGGGTTCGATTTCCGAGGGGGGACAATATGACATATTTATTTCAAATATGCTTTTCGCATAAAAATATTTCATGTATTTATGATACTTTGGACTGAAGGTTAATCATTAGACTGATCATCTTGCCTTCATATAACTTCATGTAATCAAGATTCAGTGCATAAGGAAGAGTAGAAGTATTAAAACAAGGGTAGGATATAGGTCTGTGTTTCTTGTAAGGCTGAGGCATAATTCCATGAAAATTGCATTTAGAATTTCTATAAAAACGCTATTACCGTGTCCTTTTGTGTGTAAATGCATTCGGTCGTGTGAAGCCAAGTGTCACATTTTGAAAATTCATGCATTCTGATTGTGTTAGTCCATCGTTGTGATTCTTGGCAATGCCCCAAAATTCTCAATCGATAGGGGCCAAACTTTCCGACAGATGGCCTGGGTGTTACCGGCGTCTGAACTTTACTTTATTCGTTAGAAAAACCCACCTTTAATAGTTTTTTACGGATGAAAAGAACTAAAAAATAATTGAATACGGGAAACGTAATTTAAGAATGTTTGCTCAAAGTGGTACTTCAAATTATACACGGCATATAAAGATAGGAAGACTCCGCTGGACAGGCCATGTCGCAAGGATGGAGGATATCCTAAGAGGCTCCTGATCCATAAGCCAATGGGTCGAAGGAGTATCGGAGTCCTAAATTAAGGTGGTTGGATTGTGTGGAGAAGAACACAGCATCCTTGGGCATTGGGACTGGAAGGAAGTAGCCGGAGACAGACGCGAGTGGACACATTTTGTAGAGCCGGAGATTGGATTGGATTGGCTACATCAAATAAAATAAATGTTCACTAGGGCCATTTAATTTCTAAAAAGTGTCGTATTCTAGTCTTTTGATCACACTAAAGCACACTTGTTTCCTACTTTTTGGCGCAGTTATTTCCGACTGTTTGAAAGCAGTCCCGAAATAGAATTATTTGAGTTTGTCATAAAAACTAAAATCCCTATTTTAATAAATAAAAAACACTTGTAACTTTAAAAAGGTAGAACAATCTGACTTTATGACCATTACCATCTTGCAACAGTTAAAACTATACTTCCGTAAAATTTGTTTTTTTTGTGTATCACATTGAGGAAACGCTCCTCAATTGGCGTTTCCAAAAGCAAAGGAAAATTGGGTTGGATAATTATTGTTTCAAGTGCTTAATTTTTTAGATAGATCCATTATTTCATCCACGACTTGATAACTCCTTTCTAACACAATACGCACAGGCTTTCTCGAACGTGGTACCTATTTAAATTATGAAAGTATACACGATTGCGCATTTAAAAAAAACAGATTTAAAATTTTACAATCGAGTAATTTTAAACTATCGAGACTTCGTAAGTTCAGAGATTGATTCATAAATCATTTAAAAATACATTATAATAAAATTATCGAAACAGAAAACTAGATAAACTCGAAATAATGTGATGTTATATTAGGTCCTTACATATGAAATTGGCGTTTTGCCGTACTGGCAACTTTGATCTCAAATATCTTCTCTTTGGTTAGGAATTCCAAATTCAAATTTATACAGCTATTTACTCAAGTATTTGTGTTTTGAAAATTATAATTTATTTGTTTTTTCCTCAATTGTTTTTTTTCTTTGCATCACTCAGTTTACAAAATGGAAAACTTGAAATATCGCGTTATTTACGAGTACGAGTTCCACCGTGGCACCAGTGCTGCAGAAACGGCTCGAAGGATTAATGATGTGTATGGCAACGGTGCCGCGCAAAGAAAAACACAGTGCGTTTTTGGTTCCAACGTTTTCGTTCTGGAAATTACGACCTGCAGAACAAGCCCCGTGGACGGCCGGAGACCAAAGTTGATAATGAAGAATTGAAGGCTATTGTGGAAGCGGATCCATCGCAAACCACGTCCGAGTTAGCTGCAGGCTGCGGTGTTAGTGATAAAACTGTTTTAATCCACTTGAAGCAAATTGGGAAGGTGAAAAAGTTTGAAAGGTGGGTACCTCACGAAATTGAGTGAAGCAAATCAACAATCAGCTAGACCACACACTGCACAAAAGACGGCTACCAAATTAGAAGAGCTTCAATTGGAATGTCTAAGACATCCACCGTACTTTCCGGACCTTTCTCCACCAACAGATTACTATTTTTTTCGAAATTTGGATAACTTCTTGCAAGGGAAAAAATTCAACTCCGATGGGGCAGTCCAAACCGACTTCAAAGATTTTATTGATTGCCGTCCGAATGGTTTTTTTGGTAAAGGGATCGATGAACTACCTATGAGATGGCAAAAGTGCATAGATAGCAATGGTACATACTTTGATTAAATAAATATATTACATTTTTAAAAAATCAACTTTATGTTCCTCCCATACTAAACGCCAATTTCATATGTAAGGATTTAATATTATTATATTTATCAAAATACCGTTTCAAAATCACAATTTATCTACATTAGGTCAATAAACGTAATTTATACAGAGATGTGGGTATAGTGCATACTGGACTGCTTCTTGATACTTACTACCGCTTGCTGCCAGCTGGCTATATATTTATAGAAAGGGACTTTTCTAGAAGTTTCGGTGTGCGCGTATAGGGAACTTTCTAGGCGAGTCCACGCCAATCAAGGATGTTCGACCTTTTTTTTTCATAGTAAAAGCATCGAAAAGCTTCTCACGTTTTCCGGGTATTATTAGAGTATTTTCACTATAAAATAAAAGTCTACCACAGAATTTTAATAGGCCTTCATAAGTACTTTTAATATTAGTTTCTCTCCAATAACATTGGTTTTTGACAAAATCTCATTACTTTCAATTCAAAATATGGATCATTATTCCGCGTCATAAAGTTATAATTACGTGCTTGCAAACAATTAATTTATATTAAGGCATTACAATAGATCTACTCGAATTTCATAATTTAATTTTGATTGTATGAACTTTATTGATGTAAAGAAGAATCAATTACTGGCTAGAAAATAATTATGAAGGTAATTAGATAATAATAAACAATAAAAAAAAATGCACTCGATGTACTTGTGCATGTGCATTGTGCAATTATCTATGCACCGTTGGCGTTGGGTGCAGATAAAGAAAAGGGAGGAGTTGTTCTTATTTTTTAGAAATTAATTATTTTCAAAGAAATATATTTTTTTATACATATTATTTTTATACACATATATTATGATGCGACTATTATTTTTATATGTATTTATACATATTATGATGCGACTGTGCCTGGATGTAGAAGTCGAGGAAGGCCGAGAAAGACATGGCATGATCAAGTAAAACAAGTGCTTGAAAGTGGGCATGTGTAGAAGTCGGAATAATCGACGTGCGTGCATGAGAAGATGTAAGAATGTGGAGGAAGCAAGAGAAGTATGCCAGGACAGAGTGGTGTGGCGTTCTATCCTCTCTGCCTACCCCTTCGGAGAAATGGCGTGATGGTAAGTTAGTTAGTTATCATTTTTTCTTGACGTTATGTGACTTCAAAACCCTTTTTTTCTGTTTGCCAAAGTATGCAAATATTTCCTTTTCAAAAAATTTCTCGGAGGAAGATCTAGCGTCAGTGAAGAATAAAAACATCAGAAAATGTATAATTTCATTAAATTCTTACTTCAATAACCACCGCCAACGAATCAACATAGGTACTTTTAATTTCAATAGGCCTTTGTCAAGAATTTTTTTGTCAGCTATAAAATTTTAATGAAAAATCACAAGACGATAGATGCAATTTTTTTTTAATAATAGTTAATAAATAAGCGAGATACACGAAGTTGAACATTGACATTTTTAATTCCGCCTGAAAAGGTAAAACGAACATCTAATCGTGTTTGACTTCACGCTATACGAAGAGAGAGAGAGAGAGAAAGTCTTTTTCTGTCTACTTAATGAAAATACTTGAACCCGTCATACTACTACCAACATAATAAAATGGCGTTTTTGGGCAAGCAAATTTTCTCAATTAAAAAACAGTTTCGGAATTAAACAAAATAACGGGTATTTAAATTTGTTTGTAGTAGGTGGTTAATGTTTTAAAAATGATTTATTATTGTACTTACATCTCCCGTTGACAATCGACATTAACTGATTTTTATCGGGTCTATTGTATGCATTATGAAAATTGTATTTTTTAATAAAGAATTATTAAAAAACAAATTGTAACTAATACTTATGGATAAAAAATATATTTACTCACGTGACGAGCTTGCGTTCAATGGGCCAGGGGATTTTTTTTTTTTTTAATTTTTTAGATGGTGATTTATATAAATATTAAGTATGAAATAATTTTTATTTTTTTTTTTAAATTCATATTATGTCCGTAATTAATTTTTAAAATAACGTAATCGCGATTTCCCGCCAAAACGGGTCGTTATTTAGGTATTATGCGTCTATCAAATTTCGAGGCATTTTAACCAAGTTTTGATGTAAGTAGCGCCTAAAACAGCAAAAAAGTACATAGTAACATTCTCTGGTTCTACGCATCAACTATATATTAAGTACGACTCTCTTTTTGTGCGCTTAGGAGACGGGTGCTTTTAAAGCATCCCTCCGCCGTGAATCCCATAAACAGGAAATAGCTTTATACAACGTAACCACTACGATAATATTTCTAAAAAAACGATACAAACTGCATACATTTTCTTACAAAATTATTTTAGAATGTCATTCTACACGTAATAAGTCTGAAGTTAGTTAACTGTCAATTTTTCAAGGAAACAGTTTGTTTAGCTGACACTTAGTTGATCAAATTACTTATTGTATCGTATTGATTTATGTGCCATTTTACCTAAAATTTGCCCTGTTTTTATAAGCTCCGTTTTTTAATATTTTTTTACGAGGAATCCTTTGAATTTTTATTTTTTTATTTTTCACAGAAAATTTTCAAAAAATCGTTACACAAAAAAAATTACGGAATTTAAAAATATTGGAGCGTGGCCCATTACTTCAATTGAAAATTTAAATATAAAAATTAACTGGTAAAATAAAAGTTTATAAAGCATAACTAATCGAAGAGTTATCTGCAGACGTTTCCTAGAGAATGTGTACACCTTTTCAAAATTTATTTACAGAATTTGCAGTAGATACATTATGTGATAATTTTTTCGAAGTTTTTCGGCAACAAATACGAAATATTATTTTTAAAAACATCTAAATTTCTAACGCTACTCAGGAGAGCCTTAAATTCCGTCTTCATTATCTGCTTTTGGTAAATTTCACCATTTCAGAGTAATTAGAATAAAGGGATTATATATAGGAGTCAGTACATTGCATTTCTGGGTCATGATATTACTTGCTTGTTCACTTGAAAACATTTCTCCTATAATGCTTTGAGCCATCATTCGTCAAGACTTCTTCGGCTTCAAAGGGAATTCTCGGTAGTCTCATTTCAATGCAATGCATTCATCATAGTTCTGATCTATGGGGCTATCAGGTCTCTTCACTGGCATAGAATGGAACCAAGTCCATTTTGAAGAAAAAAAAATATATTTATGAGAAAAATATATTTCTCTTCAGCTAATTTTATAACGTAATGTGGTTAGTTAAGGTGAAAATGAAAAGAAAGTTTAGGTGGAAAAAGTTTGTTTGTTGAGAGTAATTAAAAAATATTTCAAAAAGAATTAGACTGTTTTTTTTTTATTTATAAAGCACGATATTTAACTAAAGCACATGTAACTTTTTTTTTTATTTGTGCTTGAACAAAAACGTTAAAATTTTTCAAAGCGTTGCGCCTACGCCTACGTCACGGATTTCCCGTCAAGAATCGTTGCTGAAAACATATGCATGAAAAAAAAAGGAGGATTCTGCTCCGGGACACGGCTGTTATTTTCATTGAATATAATCAAAGGGGAAAAAATGTACATCCGCCATCTTGGATTTCAAAATAAACTCAAAATTCGAAATCCGGACCCCTTACACCCCTGAAAATTATACCCAATGTTCATATTATAAAAATAAATTGCACCTATAATATTGGATTTTTTAAATAAACGCAAACTTCAAAGTAAGGACCCCTAATACCCCCCTAAAAATTAACGTTTTTTTGGTAACCATCGGTTTAACAAGTCATCAAATTATCGTACCGGGGGCTTTAAATAAAATCGATTTTTAACGAGTAATCTTCAAAAATGCTAAGGAGTTTTTATTTTTAACTTTTATTTTTTTTTAATGTGATCTATTAACTCATAACAGGTTACGTCCCTTGCAAGTTTTTAGAATGAATAAGAAGCCTGACAATACGTATAATACAAATTTGTTGGTGCATTTTTGAAAAGTTTCACCGTGGTTTTTAATTCTTGATTGTTAACATGAAAACGTTTATCAAATTCAAATTTGGGTACGGTCGAAAGTTACTTCATTGTGATTTCTTCTGTTTTTCTCTTGGTGTGTAAAAAAATATATAAGAAAAATGTCTTTAATTTTAATTATCGCGTTAGTGCATTTTCAGATGAATATTGTTTATTATGTAATTAACGCAAGTACCTACCTATTTATTTTTCAAATATAACATTAGATTTAAATTCTGCACACTTGCAATAAATTAGATAGTGCAGCATTGATCTGATGCAATATGTTTCGTATTGGGTGATTTCTTGCATAAAATTGTTTCTCTGGCACAATGAATTCTAAAGGGAAGATATTTTTAATATGAAAACGAGTTTCCTTGAACTGATTCGTATTATAAGAGGGAAGACTTGCCATCACAGGTACCTACTGTTTTTAGAGGGTAGGAATTTAATAAATTTAATGTGATTCGAAAGCGTTTCACATTCCAGTTTTAATTATTTCATAATCGAAGCATTTTTGAGAACATTTTTGTAATATTTTTTTTTTTTTATTTTTGAAGCCAGTAACAGGGCTAATAAAAGCCCTAATAAATTGGCATTTAATGCGCAAATTATTAAATTGAGAGATAAAGTACAAGCATGATATAAAAGCATGTTGTAGAATAATATTAAACCTGACGCTGAAGCTGATAAATTATCAATATACACTGCGTTTGGCGCATGTACCAATGATAGATCCTATTCGCCATTATTTTTTATTAGAAAAACAACATAACATTGTAATATCTTATGGATATGTTTTATCTTATGCTTATCTTTTTATGCTTTTTATCTTATGAAATACGTTTTATTATATTGGTTATGTTTTATTTTATGCTTATATTAAATCTTATTGATATGGTCTTTATTTTGCTTATAACAGCATCATTTTGGTATTGATATTAACATTTGTTTTGTAAAAGCCCCCTGGGACGTGAATAAGTAAATAAATAAATAAGTTTTATAATAAAGGGAAATAACGCAAAAAAGTCATTCTTACTTACTTTTATTTACGTCGGATTTCATGATTACCCTTACTAACTAACTAACAATCACGCCATTTCTCCGAAGGGGGAAAATATTTTAAAATATTTTATATTAATCTTTCACAGCATTTCAAGCAGTTTTCTTTGAGAGAGTCCCTCCCAGGGCAAAACAGAAATCAACCACACATCTCAGAGATTAAATTTATCAAATGTTTTCGATTGTTGATTATCCGAGCGTTGTTCAAATAATCCTGACGTCGATTATTGCAGACCAGAGATAATTTGTATGCATACCGTTCCTTGCCAATGACAATTGACGACCATCCCAAATGCCGAAAATGCCTGAACTGTTTCCAATAAAAGACTATTGGCGAATATTTCGCTGTTAAAAAAGCAATCGCTTTCAAATACGATCGGCAGGAAAATAAAAACCAATACGTTATAATAAAATGCTCCCTTTATCGAAGTCGATATTTGCTTAAGTTAGAAGGGGTGAACGGCACTTAACGTAGGAGCGAGAAACGGTCGGACTGTGGAAATGACATAAAAACGATTTTACCGACATTTGCAAATTGTCTACCGTTTTAAAAACATATAAATACGCCATTTTTCCGTCAAAAATTCATGTTAAATATTAAATCGAGCCAATAAAGAGTTTGTTTGACGCGATAACGTCACGCCTGAGCCGAGTGTGCAAGCGAGAGCGCGGAACAAGCGATAGAGAGGCACGATCGGCCTAAGCATTCGGTTTGTGACGCATCTATCTCTTTTCCACTCCATCGGCCGATGCGTCCGAGGAGAAAGGAGACAGCAGCAGCACACAAGCCACAAAGTGAAAGTGAAATTAACGTGTGCAAAAAAATGTTAATATATGGAAAAAAATAAAAATTTAATTAAACTTCTGCTTTGTATTATACAAAATAATGATAATTCAGTAATAATAATTCAATTCAATTAATAAAAGTATGCAATTTTTCATCAATGTTTTCTTATGACGTTATCACGTAAAATTATCGTCCGTAAACCGACTTTACCGACAACCAAAAGTTTTTTTTAAATTACTACTACTACTACTCTCCCTTATCCGCACCCAATGCATAGGGCACTGCATTAATACTCAAGTGCATCGAATCTTGATAAAGTGTTACATGAAAACAAGATGATCAGTCATACGTTTCAGCGCCAGCCCTAGGTATCACATATGAAATATTTATTTGAATTTGTTTATAAATTACTACGTTTATTATAACTAACCAACAAATCATCACACCATTGCCCGAAGGTGTAGGCAGAGAATAAAATGCTACACACTCTGTCCAGTCACACTTCCTTCGCTTCCTCCACATCCATACATCTTGTCACGCACGCCGGCATTTTATTCCTACTTTTCGCACAATCCCCATTATCATAATTCTGTATTATTATAATTTATTAATTTTTAAGCGTAACAGATACTCAAAAATTAAGAAAATGTTGAAAGATTATAAGTGGATATCCGTGAAAGAAAATATTTATTGATTAAAATACAATGGTGGTTAATCATAAAATATTAAATGGTCTAAAACCAGATTATGTTATGACAAATGTTCAGTTTAACCGCAACACCCATGGGTATAACACCAGAATTAAAAATAATTTAAAGACAATCAATAGATCTAATAATGCCACTTTATATGAGACGGTTTCTTGTTCAGAAAACTACACGGTTTCTTGTTCAGAAAACTGTGCAGTCTGTCAAACTTCTGTCAAAAAGACACGCTAAATATGTGTATTTTTGAAACGCGATTGTAAGTTATTATCGTATGTTTGCTCTCAGGAAATTGTATATTTAGCTAATTATGTATATATGTTATTGTTTTTTTACGTATTTAAAAGCATACAATAAACCAATGTCTATTTAAACGTTTACATGAAAAACATTGACTGTCATGTCAGCTTAAATCTGAGACTAGCACACAGTTTTTCATCATGCAGTTTTACCTTTATACGGGACCGTTTTCAGACTGCACAGAAAACTGTGTAGTAAACTGCGCCATATAAAGATAGCTTAAGACATGTACTCAGAACAGCATAAGGATTTAAAAAATATAATGAACTCCTTGAGACCGTCAAAGAAATAAACAGAATAAATAAATGAATTTAGAATTTAGAAATGAAATGAATTTAGAAGGCACCTCTGTAGTAAAATAATAATACAAGAACCTGAAAATGTTATTTTATTATTAATTATTATTGAAATGTGTAATAAAGTTAGATTGAATATAATATGTAAACAAATAAACCTAGGCACTATATCGTAACGTTTAATTCTGTCTTAGAAATATATTATATGGTTGTTAAGATGCAAGCAATACTGGCACGATATTAGCAATGAGCTCAGGGTACAAGTCTAGTAAGCTCAGACTTAGTTGAATGCACTACTGACATAGTAAGCTCCTCTCAAATTAGTGCAAAGTCTAGAGTTTAGTTGCGCTACAATACAATAATGCACCCATTGTATGCACTGCGCACAGTTGCGGCTTAGCTTAGACAAATTTGTGGCTCGCAATTTAACTTGGAAAATCTTTTAATTACTGTAATATTCATGTACGAGTATATACGATATTTAACCTAAACTATAAGACTCGATATTAAGTAATTGGGGCCTATCCGATCTACGGGATCGATTGGGATTGACGATACTAAAGCGATTTTGTTGACAGTAAAGCAGTTTTTATTATGCATAATATACTATATATAATAGTATATTATGCATAATAAAATATAAGATTTTAATGGTTAAAAATATAAAAGCAAACAAAGAATTGGAGAGACATCTTCAGGCGTCTTCTAGTAAGTAATAAAAAGCTCGGTAGAGCTTACCTACACTAATAAAGATGATTGCCACAAAATGCTTTACAAATCTTCTCAACAGATGACACCAGCATGGAAAAAATCTGTAAAGCGGAACGACGAAGACGAGTTCAATATATAGTAGTTCCAAAAATTAATCATATATGGTTTTATCAGATGATGGGCGGAATGGGGAATGTTGTAGTACAGCATGTGGCCACTTGACCCAGCCAATGACAGGTCATAAGCCCTGTAAACGCCTAGATAACCCACATTCGTTTCCAGAGTTTCTCTGTCTCTGTTGGGATATCAATAATATCTGATATCAGCCCAGCATGGGTATAATCCAGTAATTTGTCTACAAGTATTTGTATTCATTTAAAATGTTGCTAAAAAACAACTTTTTTTATTCGCATTATGGTAGGCCAACGCAGTAAAGTTATAAAGAGTGAGAGATTCAGTAGAA